>OMKZ01004067.1:21665-87776 GCA_900302535.1 Neoniphon sammara
ACTTTGACTACAGTTTGTGAATGCCCATTAGTATTGCAGTTAGCTGCTGTAACACACTTCCCCATGTTAATGAGAAATTACTGGACATGGATCACCTCAAGACTGCAGACACGACACAGAAAATACTGGGGCTTTAGGTGATTTAATAAGTGGAACAAATTATAAGATTAGCCCTGTCCTGTTTGCTCAATGAACCTGAAGCTGAGAAGACCTATTAGGGTTTAAAATAAATAAAAGAAGAGTTATTGAATTATGTATGTACTGTGGTACTATTCAGGTTTTAACTGTGTCTGTATTTGCTCCATTCAGCTGAAGATGAGGAGCCAGATGAGGAGGACGGATCTGGGGAAAATACCAAGGAAACGAGGGATTCGGGCTGTTTTGAGAGCCCAGAGAACCTGGAGAACGGACGTGAGGAACCAAAGGTGGAGGAGGAGCTCCAGCATGAAGTACCAAACGAGCAGAGCCAAGAACCGGAAAAGCAAGACCAGGAATCAGAGGAGCAAGAGGAGACACAAACAGACCAGCTGGAATCTGTGCAGGAGCAACTGCAGGAGCTGACGGTGGATGAAGGCTCCTGAGAAGCGAGGGTGAAGACGTTGGAACTTTATTAATCTCGTCTCGTCAGGATTTCAGCTGACGGATGTATAATCCTGTTAAAAAAAAAAGAGTTCTGGCTCTTCATTATAAAAGAGCGCAGAAATGATGGAAGCATAATGTAAGCATCAAACATGAACATGAAATGGTCCTTTCAGCTTGCGTCAGTTTCCTCATTTGCAGAACAGTAGGCTTGTATCCTCCAATAAGACCTGGGTTGTGCACGTTGCACGATTTCTACTGATCTTTCACATCTGAACGCTGTGTTTTGAATTAATCATATCGTCCCTGTTGGGTGAAAACCTCACACAGTAGCTCCAGTTTTGATGATTTTCATGTTTTAATGTAATGTAAGTACTACATGCTCCTTTATGGGCTAAGACAGTTCTATGATCTTTGGGTCTGGGGAAATTTCAAAATCGGATTTAGAAAGTGGAAAAACAGCTTGGTCATGCAGCTGAAACCAAAGCTGTTTTCTTTGTTCCTGAAAAGTTGATGTTTTGGAGATGCCAGGATTTCACCGCAGTATGTTGTTACATCGTATTAAATGAGATTTTGCTTGATATTTCTCCGTGCTTAATTATAAGAGTGTTTGGTGTCTTATTGTTAGTGATGTTTATGTTCAAACATTTTAAAAGTTCTCCTTCTCTTCATTCCTGTGTACCTTAAAAATGTATGTTATGGCATCTCTTGGCACTATGAATGTACAATCTTTTCAGTTATCTTTTGTGTGTCTCGTTTTGACAATATTCGTACTTGAGTAGTGTGGCTTTTTGTACATATAAACGGCTTGTTTGTCATCAGAACTGAAAAACTCGCTCTGGCTTAGCTCTGACCTTTTACACTGCGTTCTGTTTTGAAGTGCATTACTTTGATTTCTGTTACATTTTATGCACAAGAAAGTTGAATCGACTGTGCTGTAAATAGAAGAATTTGAATAAAACATCATTCAATGAGTTTCGTCTCATCTTGGTAACATCACAGACGTCACGAAGGATGACAGCTCAGACAACTGAGACAAGACATGAAGTAATAATAAGACAATATTGTTTATTTACCAGACACATCGATCATGTAAAAAGAAGTGAAGTAAATTTGAATGAAATACATATAATCACAGTGTTATTACTAAACAAAGTGAACATAAATAAGAGTTCCATCAATGGTATAGTACTGTATTTGTATACATGATGCAATGTAATAGATCGATCAGAGCATTCAGATCTGACCCTGTCATGTCATTTAAACATAGAAATAATACATACAAATGTTAAGCAAATGCTTGAGCTCGACTTGGTGGGCTACAGTCATCTCAGTGAGATCTGTAAACCCACAGAGCTAATAACTAAGGTTCAATAGTCCCAGTAAAATCTGCTTTAAAACCATCATACACTGGAATTCAAACACAAACCCATCTTTTATGGACAATCAATCACATACATTCTTGCTTCTCGGTGACAGCAATGCAAAGCAACAATAGAATAAAACTTTCTTCATATGCTTTCCAGAGTAAAAACACACCAAATTCGGCTTTAAAGATTGATTTTGGGTTAGCGCTGCCCAGTGGAAATTAAACATTAAGCAGTCACTCTTCTACACTTCACAGAAACAATACTGTCATCCACGTTACAGCATCTTTCCAGGGAAATGTGTCAGTTCTCCCTTCAGTTTAACTGACAATGAATATAAAATAAATATGGGTAAGGGTTTAATCTTACTACTTTCTAAAAGCATCCAGTATCAGTCTCCATTCTCAACAAATAGTTTCCAGTGTTCCACCCAAATAATTAAAAAGGTAAAATTAAATAAAGCTACCAGCACTTTGCATTGTTAATCCATACTATATAGTAGCAACGCAGCATAATTTTGGAGTTGAATTGAATTATTTAGGAGTTACAATACTTGTGACTCTACTCTGTCTTCAATAAATCATCTTGGGCAGATCTCAGGGTCTAATCGGTAATGACACTGTTGATATACTAGAATTTCTATACAAGTATATTTCACAAACATTAACTCTGTCTTGCATACAACACAATGACTAATACAAACTCTCGCTATCAACTAGCATCACTTAAAACATTTAGAATCGTCTCTGACTGTCTCTCGCTTTTCTGAATCCCCTTGAGTAATCTACGTGACCAAAACAAATTAAATTCTCAAGCCTCGATAAATGCTGTGCTCCATTTGATGCAAAAATACACAGATGTGTGAAAAGGAGGATTAACGGGCGTCTCTCCGTCTCGGCCTTGTTCTGTGTGTTTAATACGAGCCCTGCTGCCACCGACGGCCTCGGTATCGGCTGCCTGCCTGGCCTTGGGGTGCGGCAGTAACTGTCACAGCGAGGATGCAAGGCGAGGAGAGAATGAGCGGTGATTTAAATATGAGAGAGATTTGTTTCAAAGCAGCTGCATTATTGTGGGAGACGGGAAGAGGAAAAGTCTCCAGGGATGATTAGCTCCGGCGTGAATTTCAGGAGGAGGTGTTCAAGCTCACAGGGAGAATAATTAACACCGGCCACACATAACTCTCTAAAAAAACAAAAACAAAAACAAAAAAAAGCTGGCTCCTGTCTCACTTTCTCACCAATCAGCTGAGAGGTTTTTTAGCACATCTATACCTACTTAAACTATGTACAATTCAACAATGGCTTTGCTTATTTTTTGCTTCTCTTCGTCTAACTGGTAGTGTATAAATGGCGGCATGTCTCATTAAACACTATTTATCTGCGGTTTTGAACGGATTTGAAGGGCTTCTCTGTTGGTTGACCTTAGTTGCATATGATAGTGCAACTGTTTATGATAAGGCACTGTTTCTAGTGTCTACTATCAACAGCAATCAGGCCTTTTTTCTCTCATACACACTGGGACAAAGTGTCTCCTAGATAAAAGACTGCACTGTACAAACTCTACACTCTCCAATTTCAACTATTTCAGAGCGCTGACGCCACTCTACCTCTTTGACGGTATAAAAATGGAAGGACAGTCGTTGGTGCGGATCAAATCAATTAAGAAAAAAAAGACGCAAATAACAACAGTAATGAATGCAGCAATATCAGAATACAAGGTAGATTTTGACTTTCGACCGGGAGGGAGCGTCTGAGATAATGCCTTTCTATCTCAGCTGAGGAGTTGCACGTCCTCTCCCTACCTAGACATCATTGTGTACTGACAGACATATGCTTACTGCTGCAAGTGTAACCCTTGTATCCACACTAGTCAAAAAAAAGCTGCACGGCCAGCCTTCCCATGAATTGCATAGGGCATGTAATGTGTGTACTGGATAAACTGAAAAACTGACCGTATGCATGATCGAACACTTACACACGTCCAGAAGGAATACTGTGTTTTGTCAGACACTTGCAATCCCAGGAGTATAGCTGAACTGGCCTCTCAACGGATGTCGTTATGCTATATTGGATAAAGACAAAGTAGCATTGACAATCAGCACAAGCCCACAGGCGGCCTGTGGGAATGTCATATGCTCAGAGTGTATTTTTTTTTACAGTTCTTCCAGCAGTTTTCTCCCCCTGTGTGTGTCTTTCCATGCAATGTTCAGGGGGCCGGAGGAAGCTGCTGAGTTTCCATTAGATTACACCTCCTGCCACAGGAGTGAGTGTCAATCAAACAGCTCTGCAGTCACTGGTTGGGAGAGAATGGAAGAGGAGGGGCTGCAACAGTAACTCCGCTTTTCTGGTGGAATGTAGGGCAGGAGTCGGAGAATAACTGAGTCACCCGCACAGTAATCAGACATTGATTATTAATGTTCCACTTCCTGACCAGGCAGGAGGCCGGGGGAGTGGCTAATGGAAGGGCTAAGAGGAAAAAAACGCCCCTTCGCACAGCTAGTGGGCCTTATCCTTGATGATGGATGTCTCTGCATCCGTCTCGGGCGAAGCGAGGGGCGGTAGCTTGGGAGCGGGCGATTCCTCCTCTTTGGGGGAGGGGGTCTTGTCTGTTGAGTCAGCAATGCTCGGCTTGGCATCGTCAGGTGTGTGTTCGTTGGGGATGAGCGGAGCTGTGGTTTTCTGTAGGCAGAGAAGTGCATGCTGAAAAGAGGCAAAAATGCAACCGCTGATGACTGTTTGAGCCGCAGCAAAGGCATCACAGAAATTAACAGAGTTACAAAAACAAAACAAAACAAGAACAAAACAAGAACAGCAACAGCAAGGCTCAGTCTGGCTTTGGGTACGACTGATAGGGTATTTTTTAAAGCCGATACTGATTTTTTTTTTTTAACTGAAACTGTCAACAGCAGATATTTTGTGCCAATATTTGAAAAAATACTATGTAAAAAAGAAATGTTAGAAAAAAATGATGAGAGTATCCTGTCATTAAAGGAAAACATCGACACATCGATATCTGAGGGAAGAAAAAAGGCAGATATCGGCCCAATATATTGGTAACCTGATCAATCGGTCTAACCCTAGTCTGGTCCATTCAAATGGCAACAATCAGTCACAAAACAGACTCAAAATGGATGGCCTGACACTCATTATGAATTAAATTATTGCTCAAAATGAATACCTGCATCTTCCCTGACCAATTAGATAATCTACAATATTTAATGATAGGAATTCCTGTTTCATTTTATTTATTTATTCATTTTGCACAGCTATACGGGCAATGAAATGTTTTGATACTAGGGATGTAACGATTCTCCAAATCGACGCTTCTGTTCAGACCTCGATTTCTGAGCCACAGTTGGATTCATACCTCAGTTTTTTATTTCTTTATCTTTTGTTTTATTCTTTATTATGTTCCGTCTTCCATCTGCAACATGGAAGACAGAGCCACAACTAGAGACCATAGAAGTTAGCATCGCGGTTTCGGTCTCTTTTGAGAACTGTTACACCCCTTTTTGATATCAAGATTTGTTGGCTGCACACAGAAGAGAGATGCCAGATGCCAGATTCCTCTTTGAATATGACAAAGGAGGCGCAGCGTGAGCATCGCTAATGATATAAATGATTCGATGGATCCAAGCAAAAACAATTAAATTACTTGAGGGATTATACCCAGATCCAAAGTGGCAACTGTGTATAGAGTGGCTCAAAATGGCTCCATATCCATGAGTCACAGGGTGGATTATCAATGTCAGTGCAATAGGAAAAACACTTTCTACTCCCAGCACATTGTTCTGCTCACACACCTCCCCAGTGCTCTCTGTAATTGGTTTAGACTCTGTTTTATGCCTGCTCAGTGTACGCTAGTCGGTGTTTTGCAGGCTGGAACCATTTTAGCGCCACACTCACAGAAGTGTGTGTGTGTAGGGGGGAGGGTATGACAACGAGGCTGAGTGTGTATGTGTGTTTGTGTGCTCCTTGGCTCACCGTGGTTTGTGGCACTGGGTTGCTACTACTGGAGGAGGGTGCGGCAGAGGTTGCAGAAACAGGCGAATCCTCTTGCATCAGTCCTCTTCTGTCCAAGACACTGGTGAGTAAGACAAGGCGATCTGTCACTAACAACATCCTGTTCGTTAATCACCAGAAATGGAGGTGGGAACGGAAAAACACTAAAAGGCTTTTCTACTGTAGGCGCAGATATACATCTAACTCACTGATGACTTAATGGAGTTATCACAGAGTGTGACAGCAGGGAAAGATATGAGAAAGATCAGAGATATGACAGTGACCATGGTTACCATTGACAACAACAAAAATACAGATTAGATGTTAGAGCTAGTTTATTTACTATGTAAAAATACACGGTTTAAATAGGAACCTGTGGGCAGGCAGTGAGTGTGTATTAGAGTTGACCAATATGGGTTTTTTAAGACTCATTCCAATTCCAATATTTTATTTTACTCAAGCTGCCGATAGCTGATATTTTGTGCCAATATTCAATCTTTAAATATAATGCAAAATAATAAAAAAATAAACAAAAACTATTACTAGATTAAATCTCTTTTTTAATGAAATGTTTGAATAAACAAAATGAACAGAGAGAATATTAGAAATGCAAAATAAAAAGTTAAATGTCAAACAAAAGAGCTGAAGAATAACCTTTTTTTTATATCGAAGAGGGAACCTGGACCTGCCGATACCCAATATTAAATAAAAGGCAGATATTGGCCCGATATATAGGCAAATGAATAAATTGGTCTACCCTATGGTGTAGTCTGTGTTGTTTCCTATGTTTTTCTCTTGGCCCTACCTACTGCAGCTCTCTGGGACAAGCGTATAAGTCAACATTGAATCTGACGGTCTTACCTGGGGTACGCCGGCCCACAGAGCACCTCACAGCAGTTCTTGATGATGTTCTTGTGGCTGTAGGGGTTCTGCACTCTGTTCTTCCCCGACCACGAGCCTTTAATCTGGGCAAAAAAAACAAAAAAAACAAAAATACACACAATGTCCACTACTGGAGCAGAGCATCCAGACAGTTTCACCAAACCTTCCAAATCCCAAACTGTCACCCAATTCCAAACCACATCTGAACCTTTTAAAACACGTCGAGCACCCCGACAGCTTACGATCTTGCCAAATAGAGCGAATTGCTCGGCTCCCTTCCTAAAAGAATTTCCTTGTGCTTATACCTTATTCAAAAGCACGACTCCCTTTTTAGATGTTATTCCCACAGGCTTGGGAATGACCTACAAAAGGGTTCTTGTCAGGGATTTAATGATTCCTGGTTTAACAGGAACACTATGGGCTACAGGAGTGACACAGCATGGCAACCAGAGATTAAAACCGCTTACATAATTCATCAAATAATCTGAGAAATCATGTACAGTACTGTAAAGAATTCCCATTAATAAATCATTCCTACTATGGATACTCAGTCTGATGTAGTGATTACCAGATCATAGAAGCCATTTTACCTGCTAAAGAAGACTTAATATTCGATTTTATGGTAAATATTATGTTATAGGTCAACAGTCTGCCCATATGGTCCATCTGATGAAAAAAATTGTGCAGCATGCATGTGAGAGCGTGCACTGGGGGCACAGCTAACAGAAAATGTCATCACATGAGAGGCCATGCCCACAGCACTCAAGGTGCCTTCTCTCTTTCACCCTCATGCCACCCTTTCTCCCTGAATATCGCTCTCTTTGTCTCCTCTCTCCCCTCCTCCCTTTCTCTCTCCCTCTACACCACACTAGTATTTTTGGCTGCTGGCCAAGCCCCTGCAGGTATCGATGCATCTATTATTAGGCCAATCACAGATATTGAAGTGGCCAGCGCTGACAGTCATTGTTCCATCTCCTGCAGCAACATTATAGGTGCATATTGCATAGCTCATTACTGATAAAAAGGAAAAAAATGAGGCCAGCCAGCCCAGAGGAAAGAAAAAGGGAATTATAAATTAATCATTAGAATAAAGTATGAGAGCACTCTCCTCTCTAGCTCTCAGCCATCTAGAAACTCCCACCACTGCTGTCGCTCTGCGCTTCTTGCCAGAGCCTCTGCAGTCAAATCTAGGCTAACAAAGCCTCAAAAAAAAGTATACACACTGTTACGGTCGTACACACAGACACAACATAAATTACTCCCTCTGTGGGTTCATCCAGCCATCACATCGCACCACGCATCACCACTAGTCATCATTTACTTTTCATCCGTGCGTGTATTTGTGTCTGTATGTGTGTGTGTGTGTGTGTGTGTGTGTGTGTGGAGACTGGGAGAATTACTGCTCTGACAAAGAATTAGATAATGACTCAATGGTCATTTTAAAGCAATCAGTGCCTGGTCGATTTAGGTGTTTCTGTCTTGTCCCTCATTACTGACCTATCAAGTCTGAACCGAACCCTTTGCCCGCACAGTCTGAGATTCTTCTTTAAAGTAGCCAACAGTCAGTAATAACCCGGTCCGGTTTGATCCGATTTGATAGCTGAGCAGTTGCACATTTTTTAATTTCATTAGGCTGGTGAGCAGCAGAGTACCAACTGCCGCTGTTAGCGTTCAAAATATTTACCAACTAATTTGCCACAGAGCTCAGACTTGGAGCAGAATACGACTGCAGCTGCTGTCTTGGCCATGTCTCCCTTAAAAGAGATCCTCGGCTTCAATGGGGCTGAGCTGGTTATAAATAATGTACAAACAAATTCAAAAATTGGGTAAAAGCATAGATCGACTCCCCCTGTGGTCAACTTTGCTTCAAGAGAGGTCTGGGTAGCAGCAGGGTCATTATAGTTACAAAATTTACATAGTTTTCAACTTTTAGGTCTATTTTGGTTTAGTTTTAGTTAGTTTTCAGTGACAGCATTCATTAAAAATACCCCCAAAATCAATTTTCTTTTTTTTTTTTTTTTTTTACCCTGCACATAAACAGAAAGATAACAGCAAAGAAGATGTATACATTTTACAAGTAGGCACTTTTATGGCGGTTTATGACAATGTTTTTTCAACTCTAACTTCTAGTCTTAGGTTTAGTGATAAGAGGTTTAATGGTGATAAACACCAAGGTTAGCAGGCTACTGTACAGCAGGCCTCGGTCTCTCAGTCTTGACGACAGCAGCACGGTTGTCACGGAAACAGCTCTGTGGTCTTGGATATTTGTAGTGTTTACCGCAGCGGTACCTGGGCATGTATGTATGTTTGTTTTTCCAGCCACGTGAAAGCCATGTTGGCTGACCACAACAGGTAGACGTAGACACACACACACACACACACACACACACACACACACACACACACACACACTTTTGTGATACTATACTTGTGAGGACACTGACTGACATTCATTCTCTAATTCTTACTTTAATCCAAGTGCCTAAACCCTAAATGAGAACCATCAAAATGTAATTACTTTAGACAATTTCCCTCATCTTTTCTATCCTTGGGTGGATTACTTTTACTTTAGATTTTGAATATGTGCTTAAGTGCAGGTTGGCTGGATTTGTGGACAAAAAAACCCCATAACAACACTTTATTATATTCATTATAATATTATAGACATGCTGAACGAATATACTTACATCCTCGTTAGTGGTCTGGTTGAGGGAGATTAGGTAGGTGTGGAAGCCAGTGAGTCCTACCACTGACCACAGCGTAAAGAAACACACCAAAACCTCCAGCACAGTGAAGATGAGTTAAGAAAACAACAGATGCGATCTGCCTCACTACATGGTCACTGATCAAACAGGGGATGGAAGCCTATCCAAGCCAGTGACCTTCAACAAGAGGAAATAAGGTCTAAATAAGAGGATGGGAACGAAAACAGGAAGTGCGTACCTTCCTGAGGTACCTGAATGTGACAATTTTAAAAAGCAAATAGAGAATGAAATGACCAGCTGGACGCTTTGCTTGAATTCAAAACACAAAATGTGATACTTCTTTAACTGGGGTGTCACAGCTGAAGGGACTCTTTGATGTCTTTGATCGTGTATCCTAGGAAACCGGGTAAATAGCGTAAAATAGCGTACACAGCAGCTGGTTTTGTGGTATGTAGTGGTCAGAGAGATTAAAAGGATATGTTCCAGGGGTTTCCTTCAAAGTGTTCAAAAAGCCAGAATCCACTGAGCCTGCGAACGGAGCAACACAGGGAGAAGTTAAAAAGACTTGTTCTCGCTCTCTCACACACACACACATACACGTATAGATTCTCTAACAACCTCAGTCTCCATCTAAGATGACAGAATTCACTCACGCAGTCTCCTCACTCATTCTGGGCCATTAAAAAGGCAGAATTCTTTAATATTAGTCATGACATTCAAAGAGCAGTCTGGTCCCAGTATTAAGATCACATGCCAGGAGCTAATTATCCTGACTGTGGAAGCGTTCCCTGGGCGCAGTCTGCACAGGGTGAAATCGTGAGGCTGGAGGATGATGAAAGAGAAAGCATGTCAAGCAGTCGGTTGCTGTTGCCTATAACACGGCTCTGTGAAGTATTTGATTCTGACTGGTCAATCGCGGCATTTTGTGGTTGATTTTTCACGATTTGCAATTTTACTTTTAAAGATAAATGCGATAACACAGAATTGCATGAGTCTCCTGGACGATTATATTATGGCCATTGGTTCTAAATGTTTCGACTTCGTTTCTGAGAAATCATGTTTTTGCGTCAGTTTGGTATGTCAAATGGCACTAAGTACTACAGTACCTATGAGCCTCGCTGACAGTTACAATAGTGAAGATGCCAGCTAAAGCAGTGAAATGTATTCAAATTTATTTGATATTATATTATATTGTACTCCAGATCAGTGGTTGCGGCTGGGGAACCAAACACCTCACCATAGTGGTTGAAATGATCCATACATGTTTGTATAAAGTTGGCTCAAAGTTGCAAAATTCAGCTTCACCAGCACGGGGAACTGTGGGACTCATAGTTGACTTATCTCCTAAAGCTGTTATGCACACAGTCTTGTGCCTTTGACATTTTTTTTAATGAATCAGAATTATTTTAATGCAGTTGGCATTTGTTTGTACTGATGATCCAAGTGAGAGCATTCGGATACTAGTGGAGTTTCTCATCCAAATGTTGGAAATGGTCGGGCCATCACACAGCATGCATGTGGGAAAATGAATGGGATTTTTACTTATAGTGGACAGTCACTTAAAGCAGGTTTGATTTATCACTCACAAAAAGTGCGGGCTATTTACTTTTTGAACGTATTTGGAAAAATGAAAAGTTTGATTCATGGAGGCTGAACTATCACCAGAAAAGAAACAACCAGAATAAACAAACAAGATCAATAAGGAAGAAAACAGACTATAACTTGTAGGCTAACGTTAGCTAAAATATTAACATGTTATTTGGTGATAATGATCGCCTGGCTGGCTGTACATTATCTCTTACATGTCACGTCAGGCTCAAGGGAAAGCTTGACCCAAATTATGTCACACTTTCAGCAGAGGCATAGGTGTGTGTGTGTGTGTGTGGGTGCATGTGTGTACTTGTACATTCAGATGGAAGTTAGTTTGCATCACAGCTCATCCTTCCTGTTTTGTCACATTCTTTCAGCTATCAGTGTCATTGTCTTTCATGATACCACAGCACATTCATGTTCCCTCATTCCTGCAAGTCTACTACTGAATATGAGCTTCTCATTCAATCAGCACTGGTCAATCTCATAAAAATACAATACATGTTTCTGCTAAAGCCTGCTGCTACTTACGCATGACCACGTGGACGATGTCAAAGGTGAAGATGTAAATGGTGAGCAGGGAGAGCGACAGGGTGAACAGGTAGAAGTAGCGGTAGTTCCTCTTGCCCACGCAGTTGCCCACCCAGGGACAGTGGTGGTCAAAACGGTCTGAGGGTGAAAGAGAAAGGGAGGACAAAAAAAAATATAGAAAATGAACCGGTCACACCAACCTCACTAGAAAACACACGTTACACTTCTGGGAAGAAATAACGAATCAAAGATAAAAATACTCCAATGTCAGCTGCGGTCATTTTCCTCAAAGACAGAGGCAGCAGCCTTGCGCACATTATTGGATGCAATTCCCTGTTCTGCTGGTCTAAATATAGTGATCACTGTCTCCTCGCCTTTCCGCTTCTTTCAGCTGGAGCACAGCCAGATGAGAGCAGGCCAGGGTCAGATGGACAGCGGAGGTAAACATCATGCTTTACACTTTTCCCTGCAGCAGACAATAATGTGCACCCAAAAACACTGTACACCTTAAAACACTATACACCCTGATGGAGTTTCACAGCATACAAAACGAGGCAGAAGAAGAGATACAGAGGACCTTGGGATGATGTAAGGTCAACATACAGTATATGTGCTTAATACTGATACTTATATCTGGGGGCTGGGAGTTTGGTTGAAAGTGATATCATGATTTTTTTTTTTCTAATACTGAAATGGCTTATGTATGCACAATCAAGTTAAATAATCAGAATGATGTTTATCTTATGGAACAGCGTGGTACAAAAAAATCTTCATCTTAACAGGTAATTTAGTTTCATATTCAGTGTTAAGTTCAGTGTTTCTTCAAACAAGGTACAACATCTGCCAGTGGGATGAGATAATCCCACTTGTTTCCAACGCAGTTTCACACGTTTCGTGAATTTTTCGGGGGGAAAAATTATAAATATGTTGAAACAAGGCAGAATAAGAGAGATCAGCTCGCTGGTATCAAGAAAATGGCACTTGATTCAAAGAAAATTTGGAAAGCACTGCAAACAACTAGGCTTATCACATCCCACTGGCAGACTTGTTCACTTGTTTTAAGAAAAATAAGATTTTAAACACTGAATATCAGACTAAATGACTTGTTAAGATGGAGATTTTTTGCCGTGATAATGGTAAGTGTGATGTCAAACAAAACTTTTTCAAATATTATCATTAATTTAGAATTATGCATCACAATATCATCATATCAGCATGATATGATTCCACTGAAATTTGATAAACGATGATGCTGAATTATTTCCCAGCCTTAACAGACAAAAATGACAAGAGTTTGACTTCTATAAACAAGTTGAGGGGGCAAAAGATTTGATTGCAGTAAGAGTGAGGTATGTTGCTGTGTCATGCTTGGTCTATGTGTGTGTGTGTGTGTGTGTGTGTGTGTGTGTTTCTACAGCAGGTGGACCGGCCCCACACAGACGGTCCAGTGTTCACAGTGACTGAGCATACATTCCTTCACTGAGCCTCCACTGTTTCCTCTCATATCACATATGAGTCCACACTCTGATCAAAAGCATTCCTCTATCACCAGCAGCCAAATGACTGTTATTCTGCAGGGTTAAGATGACACGGCTGTATACACAAATAACCACACGCACGCACGCGCACACACACACACATCAGACAGTATTAAAAATTCAAAGCATATTCCCAAAAAACTACTGTCTGTGAAGTTGCAAGTCCTCAGACAGTTTGTTTCAGTTTTCAAAACTTTTATATCCTGCCTATCCTACTTCTTCCAACATTTATTTATAAAGTTCAGGTTTTTTTTTTTTTTTTTAAATCATCACTGTGACAACCCAGTACAGAGAGCAGAATTCAAGGCTTCAAAGTCAAGGCTTCAGTAATCATCATCAGCGTCTCACAAGCTGTTCTGCCGCCTCACGCTCACAAATGCATTGCTCACCTTTCTATTTCTGACAAAACGAAATGAACCCATTTCAATGAGTTGTTTTCACACTTTGTAAACCCGTTGTCTATAAAATACATTAACCACTGTCAGAAAAGCAATGAGGTGTGTTATTTTCTTACCGACACAGTTGTCACAAATACTGCAGTGAGATGCACGAGGGGGTCGGAAGATCTTGCAGGTGTAGCAGTACTTGAGCTTGACGATCTGGTTGTTGATCTGGACGTTGCGGATTCGGGGTGGAGGGCGCTGTCCGGCTGGGACGTTCCCATTGGCTGCCTCTGTGGAGACACAAAAACAACACGGGCATCAGGAGATGTTGGCAAGCCACACAGTAAACTTAAAAACAATATTCACAGACAAATCAAACACATAAGAGCCTGTTTGCATGCGGTAAGAGGCGTGGAAGAATTGTTTAGTCAGTGCTCAAATAATTCCATTATTCCCAAACTACATTTTGTTTTAACTCAGTCCCGATGTTCAGCAGGCATTGAGGAGTGTAAGATTGAGGAGACAAAGATGAAAAGTGAAAATGAATGACAATATTGGCTCAACCTGGCATTTACAATGGTCCGTTATCCTTGCTGAGGTGTTAATATTATTTGTCAGTGAGACTATAATTCAGTATGTGTTGCTAAGATAGCACACTGTCAAAACACTGGTCTGATGCAAATACAGTCATCTGTATCAGAGCCTGATCGTGCGGAAATATCCTCCGCCAGTGCTGTTTCAGTTCCCAGTTGTCAGCACCTTATCAACATAGATGTGCATTTTCACACATTTTTTTTTCTTTCCCAGCTGTGTTAGAACACATCAAGTCACCTCCTACCACTGACAAGAACAGATTTTTTTTTTTTTTTTTTTGCAGTTATACATTTTACATGAGATGTCTTGATTCCCCATAAAAAAACAAGTTGAATTTTCATAGATTCACTTTTCTTGGGCATTAAAATAATTATGGGCAGCAGTCGCTTGGAGGTTAGAGAGGCAGGCTGGTGACTGGACAGATGCTGGTTGTTATTTTGGAGTGGCTGGGAAAACGTGTTTGGGAAGTGCAACTGAGTAATATTTTCCTCACTCTCAAAAGCTGCCATAAACCTGCCGTTCAGCAAGGCATTTTAACCCCAAGCTGCTCCAGTGGCTGACAGCAGCAGACAGTGGTTGTCCTGGGCTGACTGTGATAACTGGGTGAACATGAGGCAGGGAGTGGCTGGAAAAGAGCAAACATGCTCATTTGAATTTGCCTGGACAGATATGGGTAAAATAAACGGGCATTTACGCAGATTAAATACACGTTCTGAGACGAGGAGGAGCCGCTGTTCCATCATACATCCACTTGATTTCACATTTATATTTTGATGAAAGCTTTAAATGATAATTCTCTGATGTCATATGAAAACATTCCCTGCCTTCGTGCAGCAATGAACCATGCATGCTTAAAAGCTTGTGTAATAACCATCCATAAGAAAATTACTGAATCTGACTGCACAAAGTCTAGAAGGATACTAGTACGAGGAGAATAAATTAATGAGTCATCGCTCATGAGGAATGATGCCACTCCCTCGGGTAGCGAGGCTTGGTCTGTCGATGCCATTAAATATTCCAAGAGGATGCCTCTCGTCGTATTAGCATTTCCCCTGGGACTAGTCACTAACGGGCTGAAGTGACAGAGCATCCAGGCTGGGCAGGCTTCATCAACATGCCTGCCTCAGCCTCAGACTCAGCCGTGGGTCTCAATGTCATCCACACCTGGCTCCTCGCCTCGCCCGTTTCCCGTTAGCGTGCCCACACTCCATCATAACAACACCGGCAAATAGCTATCTTTACACACTGATATCATACTGTATAACAATATGTGTGGGATAGATGTTGTGAAGATAAGTGCACTGTTTTAGCTGTTGTGCTGCATATTCTTCACACAGTCATGTGGCCCAATTTAGCAACTGAGTGATGAATGTTTTGCTATTTTGGGGTGATTTGCCTGAACTTGCTTTGTGGTGAGAGAAAAGGGAAATGAAAAAAAGGAAGGTGTAAAAACTGAAAGTAGGCTATCAGTGAAGGGTGTTTGAGGCTACATGCTGATCAAGGTCAAAGCAAACAAGAAATCCATCCATCCAATTCATCGGCCGGTAACACAAATAAGGCTGGGTTGATTTGTGTATTAGTGTGTGTGCATGTTTCTGCTGTATGGCTGAGGAGCGCTGCTTTATTAATTAGCTGATTCCACTCAGATTTCCTCATTTAGGCATCATGTACATGCAGCAGCAGTGCGTTCTCCATCAGGGTCATCCCAGCCACAGCCAGACACTTAACCACTGAGCCATTATCATCCAGCGAGGGCTATGAGTCACAGCCATGACGAGGGAAGCGCTAGCTGCCGGCCAGCCCTTGGAGGAGGACCGAATGCCTCAGCCTTGCTTTTACAGTCCCCTATTGTCTTATGCAGAGGCCAGTCTCCACCCATGCCTCTTGTCTCAAATGAGAGAGGACAGATGATGGCTGAAGGACACTGTGGATCTTCGACACAGACAAAGAGCGAACACTGAAGAGCCACACAGGGAGGGAGGGATAAGGATGGAGGGAGGAGGGAGGAGGCAGGCAGGGCGGGCAGGCAGGGCTGTTGCAGAGATATTGCAGACAGGCTTATCCCTCCAGATACCAGGAGAGAGTCTGGACAGGCCAGGAGGTGGTCATAAAAACCGCCATCAGCCTGAAATAATCTAGTTTGAATGAAAAGTTTGTCATCTTGTCCCTTAAAATTGCATGGAAAAGATATGTAATGACCATATTTTTAAAAAAACTACATTTTTACTTTAACTAAATTAGATTTTTACACCAAAAAGTACAATTTCAGCGAGGCTTCCATATTTCTACTTGAGATGTTTTTGTACTCTTTCTATTACTGGCCTCCTTAAAAAGGAGAGAACAATTTTACTGTTAAAAAGGGGCCAGACTGAGCTCTACATCCACGGATGAGCAGCGTCAATCTTTAGCAACATAAAACACAACAAACATGAATAAATCAACAGGGCTGAGGCCGTCTCCACACTACTTAGCCAGCCCGTATGCTGAAGTATTCACGCCTCCAAAACGCTTTCACTTGAATAAACACCCACTTGGTTTGCAGCCCACCTCCCTGGGTGACATTTTATAAGGAAAAGAAGAAGGAATATGACTATCTGGATGTTGTTGTTACAGGCACACAAACTGTAACAATCCTTGGTTCTGTTGACATAAAGTTTGAATGGATGAAGATAAGCAGCTGGTGGCATTATCAGTACCTGTTCTGGCAAATATTTATGCACACATCAAGGTGAGGTGCTGGACTGGGTAAGTCAGGTAAAACCAACACACTAAGATCTACACAGGATCAAAACATTGTCAGTAAAAGGTGCATGAATGGGGATACGAGTAAAGTGGATTTACTGTTTTCTACTACAGTATTATCACCATTAACAAAACAGGTACTTACAGTTAGTACATTAAGGCTAAAGAGGGTTTTAAGATGTGTGAATTGTCCCTGTAACTCACCGATCTCCATCTCGATGAAGGTGGCCTCCTCTGGGAGCGCCCGTGGCAGCACCCCAGGGTCACTGAAGCTGGTCCTCAGTAACATTGCCATGACGAAGAGGAAGAGCAGAGCGGCAAAAACTGGGATGGCAGGAGACAGATTGATAGCCAGGTATGGACATCTGTAGAGAAACAGAAGGATCGTGAATGAGAACGAAGACCCAGTGAATAAAGGGCAGAGTTTATCTAGGTAAGTAAGAGGAGGAAATTGGTTTTCCTTTATTTAGTGATAAACACGGAAATAAGCAGTCCAGCCACAACTATCATGGTCATGGTGTACAATAACAGAATTGCAGGCGGAAAATGACTGCATCTTGCTTTGTCCAGATTTCACAGCAAAACAAATACTCTTATTTAAAATAAAAATGTTTTACACATGGAGCGAAACAATATTTTTTGCTTCAGGTCTACACAAGTGAGACTGCAGAGATAACAGCCACAACAGACACAGGGGAGCCCTCTCAAAATAGTTCACAAGAGACCATTAGCTTTGCCTAATTTTCAGCCAACAGGGCAGCATGTGCAGACGGGCTATTGCAGGACAAGATCATACATATTCTGAAGTGGTGTACTCAGCATAAGGTCATGAACTGGCCCCTGTAAGAGCTGCCCTTTCTCTGGACCGTGTTGAGGCCATGGTGGTGAATAAACAACATTATGCCACACTCTTCTCACCTTCTGGAGGAGTGGAGAAACATTAGCATAAGTCCCAGTTGCCAGGCCGGCGAGATTGCGGCCAGCGGGGCACTGCAATCTCACTGCAAAAGGCCTGATCTGCACTGGAAGAGCAGATGTGAGCTGCAGTGCAAATGCTGCAACAGAGCAGAGAGCAGCAGCAAAGGCTTCCGCATGCAGTTATTAATAGATAAACTGCACAGCCTCATCTCCACCCCATGTGGCAGGGATCATATATTCATAATGCAATACTAATGTCGTACTACAGGATCTGAACGCGCTGTGCCAGGCTAACTAGGTATTGCATGTCATGCGTGATATGGAATAATATGGAATCTGGAGATTTGGACCATTTCAGTGGTATGTGGAGTGAAAACAAAATGTTCCTCTAAGGATAGATGTCTATGAATTATTTAAAAGAAAATCTTTCAACTGTAATATAGTACATCATAACAGTTACCACAATACCTTTAATTGAGGTCTTTCACATTAGTTATGGCAAAAGTAATCACTTAAGCTATGAAATATTTTTATAAAATAAAGTTACAAGGTTCATCTGAATGGAAAATATAGATGAAACTCAGTCATTTATTTTGTCTAACAGCAAAACACCGCAAAGGCAAGCCTTGTTATATAAATAAATATAACAAATGACATAACCTATTAATCCCTTCGGGTGACAAAATCTGCTTAAAAGCAGTACTAATGCATGGTAATACTTTGATTTTGAAATAATCGCTGCTGGTTTAGTTTGATTTTATTTCCTATCTCCTGTGCCAGCCATGATTTTCCCTGGTCTTGTTTGGGTGGAGTTTCATACTCTCTCACAGCACACACACACACACACACACACACACACACACACACACACAGCTCAGAGGAAATTTAAATGGAAAGGGATGTATCTGAGTAAACAAGTGCGAGTCAGCATGACACAGGAGAGAACAAAGTCCACCTGTTCAGCCCCACTATGTAGATGAGCCAGGTGAGCCAGCATACCTGAGCACTGGCAAGACAATGACACTCTACACCTGCTGGACTGGTTTGATTAGTTTCCCCTTTTTTCTCATACTAATGGAAAGAGAGCAGAGATCACATAAACAGAAATTTCCACTGGCCCAGGCCTGACGAGTGTGTTTGTCCCATTTGTTAGCGCGGAGACAGCAGAGGGTAGCCAGCGAATTTAGAGAGAGCAGGCGGGGAGGGGACGCAGCCTCGGCCAGCAGTCTGTCCATGATGCGTAATTCCAGTAATGATGACTGGTAGGTATTCAAGGCACACTCAATCATCGCTTCCCATCAAGCCTCCACATCCTTCCTGGATTCAACGACTGGCCATGCTTTACAAGTGCAGGGCGGCGCTGACACATCGACCCCGTATGTTTATCAATCACCACAGAGTGCAACAGAAAACATAAACTTACAGTAAGCAGGTCCTTTGGTGAAATGTGTTTTCATCCACGAGGTTATCAGTCAGGCCGCAAACAGACAAACATACTCATGCCACACACACACAGACACACCCTTACAAACTCCTTCCCTCCCTTATTTGACATTCTCTCTCTATTTTTGCATCCCACCATAAAGTGAGGGGAGCCTGGGCTACAGATTCGTCTCCATCCCTCACTCCGTCTGGTGCAAATCTTCACTTTCGTTGAAACTTGAAGAAGTGATGTATCTCACTTCTGCCTTCCTGCATTTTTAAAATTACACTGACAAGCCCTCAGCCCAGCACTACTGTTACAGGTCAAGACAAGGTGACATATTTGTCACTTATTGGCCCAAACTGGGGATGCATCATTCATGAGGGACGACATGTTTGCTGTTGCCTGCCTCAGAGCATCAATTCAGAGCCACCTGCTTTAGGAAACATAGAGTGTTCTCAGTAATCTCTCTCTCTGACCTTACTATGCAAAGTAAGTGTTTACCCTATGAGCTATATTTAGCTCACATTTAATGGACTGCACAGCAACTGTCATAAAATCATTCGGCAGTGAGTGGACTTCTATCTCATCAAATGCACCAAGCCCTGTCCTAAAATGCAAGCCAGTAACAAAGAATTTTCTTTGAATACAGAAACACGATAAAGTGGCCACTGTTTTTTTATTATGCAAAGCCAACAAAACTATCGCAGTGGCTCCAGTCCCTTGACCACAAAAGGCCAACAATCAGTAACTGTTGCAGGGTGTGAAGTTCACTGCCGACTCCGGTATGTGTGTGCAGGCTGGTGGTGGTGTGGGCATTAGGTGCATTAGGAGTGTCTACAGTAGACTTTGATCCGTAGGATTTTGTTTCTCAACACAGGATGATACGAGCTCAGAGGTGGGAAGCTTCTAAAGCAGGGATCTTGCTGAATTACATTCAGCTCAACCGCCAAGGAATAATACCCCTGAACCTAAGATCATGTCAGAGTTGTATGTCATGCCTTAGTGACTCGACGTTTTACCTTTAGTGAACATTTCATGCTCTGCCTTTATTAATACTTAACTTTGGCGTAAGCCGTTGGGAGACCTGCATGAATCACAATATAAATGAATTATGCTCTTGCTATGCTGGCAGATCCACAGAGGGCCTGTGTAACTTCCTTCTGTCATACAAACATCCGTAAACTGTGGCTCCCTATTTCTGGGGCAATGTTGAAAAAAAATATCTCACAAACTGTTTGCCCTCTTTCCTTCTCTTTCCACACACAGAAATTAAAAGGTAAATGTTCTGGCTGCTTTCAATATTAGAGGCTGCTTTCATACTTCCTCCTGCCTTTGCCATGGTCAGATTCATGCTCAGATGCCTCAGACTAGGCCACTGAGATCTGACCAAAGACACACCCTTTTAATCCCAGTGAAACCTTAATCCAATGTGTTGGTGCATTTAGGAAAGGTCACTAAAGCTCCAAAGGGTACAATCTGATAGTTTTAAATCCCTGCTCTTTATTATGCAACAACGAAATACCATATGACTGAGGGATGAACCATGACATCCAGGGGTCACTTTAAAAAAAATGGAATTATAGATGTTACATCATAGGATCAGAAACATTCAATAATAATCAGAGTAGCAAGTGAAATAGAGGAATAATGATAAATCTGAAAATTAAATCATTTCTGGTACATGAAATACAATCCCACAGACCTGAGAGCAAAAGAGGAACCTACGCTGAAAAGTAGGGTAAAAAAAAAATCGCTACAATACCATAATTATCTCTGAACTGAGCAGAGGTTGAGAGAGATTAGGCCCCAAAAATGCAGCCAAAGTGGCTGTTGGGACATTTCAGACATGATGATATCATCTCAATACGAATCTCCTGGGAGAGTGATGACATGAAGTATCTATTACAAACCAAATACTGTGGATGAACTGATGAAATGTATTAAATTTCCCTCCCAGTATGGCTCACGAGATGGAAGGATCATTTCACCCTTGACAGAAAACCAGCAGACTCCTCCTACCAGGGGAATCATCAGCAGAACAAAGCCTGAAGATCACTGTTGCTGGAGTATAAATGGGGTATGTTCTCTGAGCTGGGCATAAATCATGTTATTGGCTGGTTAGCTGGGGCCGGGAGCCGATGTTTGATTGGCTGACGTGGAGACAGGGTGGGGATAGATACGTAGTGAACCTCAGGGGTCTGTTACTGGATCTCCTCCGACCGCAGTCACTCTGCATGGTCAGCACCGCACTTCTCCTCCTCTTTCATTACAGCTTCACGTTGGAGGAAGCTGACAAGAAGACGGTTGACCAGCCAGACACGCTGAACGCACTCTTCCTTACAGCACACACACACACACCGGCACACAGAAATGATGGCTCTCATTACATGCACATACGCCTCTGTGGCCCCACAGCTCAATATCCTGGGGTAGACACACAGATGACACACTGTCCTTGTGCCAGGCTTCTGCTCCTTCAGCCAAGCTCCATAGGTGCCTACCCACATGCACATATGCGTGCACACCAGACACGCACACACACACACAAATGGGAGCTGTATCATTGAGAATCTTAGGCTGTGAGCGAGCCTCCAGGGATGTGTACCGTACCGTATCACCCCAAGGACAATCAAATCCTTCTTTGATCAAAGGTAAGCTCCTAATCACAGTATATAAAACCCAATGTAATATATATGTAAAATCCCATTAAAAATCAGTGGGTGCTAGATAGGCAAAGATCCAACCAGCTCAGGACATACAATCCTTGAATTGATGCTGCTGAGCAAGGAGAAATGGGCCGGGCCCACCTCTTTAGCAAATAATTTGTTTGCTTGCTCCTAATTGGTCTTTCCGACTGTGTATTCGCTGCTCATTTCCGCAATTTAGCACAAACCCGAGCACAGAGAGGCCTCCCTGCATGGGCTGCTGATGGCTAATGATAAAAGTGAGATGTCTACTTGGCCGTTGTTCAACATGATTCAGTGTACTCCAAGACACTGCCCTCTCTGTTCTCCCATCTACACCACGGTGCTCACGGCTCACCCCCAAGCCCACATGAAAGGAACGAGTCGTCCAATCCAAGAAACCAGCGCAACCAGGAAAATGTATGGTGGACTATTTGGCCTGCATCATTTTTTTTCCCCAATAACATAATGATAAAATTACAGGAAAACATCCCACACAGTCACTGGGCCTGATGATCATCTTATCAAGCAAAATGCACAAGCATTTAAAGTTAGCATTTTTAACATAGAGCTTAATATCAAACAATATCAAACTCATATACAATAATAACAAACTCACTTGTACTTAAAATTTGAATAGAGAGAGTATTTGTAAATAATTGGCATGCATATTTTGCAGGCTTAGTTGATTGAAGCACAGTATTTTGTCAACTTTAAACAGGAAATATTGATATATGAGATTGACTGCATGGTGCTTTAGATAAAAGCGTATACCAAATGGCATGCATTATTATACCACATAAGCCTTATGTGTCCAGCAGTGGGACTATATTCTAAATTACACCAATATAAAATATTCCACTGTGCATCCATCCATAGTCCCAACACAATTAGGCCCACTGCATTAAAGCTGCTATATAGTTGCAAGATGCCAGTTTGCAAATGCATCAAAACCTCACAGCCTTCCTGCAGAGGGCTATTACTCTGTCAGAGGCTTAAATCAGATATGTCTCAAATTGCCCTGTAATGGTGAGTTTGAAATTACCCTCCTGTTGTCTGGCCCAATCTCCATGTTAATATCCATCCCCCCCATGAGAGATAATTACGCTCAAATGTAATATGAACATAGTGTGCTAACGACCCTCCAGCCATTAGTCACCGCAAGGCCTCCTCCGAGCTCTGGTGCTTAGTGTGAGCAGTATCAGTCTCATCTCTCTGTGCCCTGAGCCGGACAACAGCCTTTCTGTCCAGACCCAGAGGAGAGCAAGCTGCCATTAGAGTGCAGAGGCAGATAGAGATGGGAAGGGCTTGGCACTGGAGAGAGGAGCCCCTAGTCTTCTCTCCTCAGCTGTTTGAATCCTTTTGGCTTTGTAGCTGTGCTCATGCTCACACTGAAGAGGAGTAACAGTGTTACAGGCAAAGAACTCGTGGTGCTAGATTTGTGGGTTGAATAAAAAAACAAGGGGAGAAAAAGAGAGAAAGAGGAAAGGAGAGGGAGAGAGAAGGTGGGGCACTGCCTAAAAGAGAATTAGCAGGGCTGATCTTCACTAAGATGATTCAAAGTCATGTTCAATGATTAAAACCACCCTTCTCTTCAATCCTAACATGCAGGATTTGGGCCCACATGCTGTACATGGGCTGGAAGTGTGCGCGGTGCTAATGGGTCCATTGGGTTGTGCTAAAGGGTTGAGTCAGAACTGCTGAGACAACAACAAAAGGCAGCTCTGCCTCTTAAGCAAGAGGCTCTTTCACTGGACAGTTATGCTTATTAAATATTAAGCACTACAGTATGTGGTCAATCCTAAACCTTTGCCCTCTCGGGGGGCTGAATTTGGAGCAACAAAGCAAGGAACCGTGGTGTGTCTGGCAGTTTATCAAAACTAAAATTCTTGTTTGTTACAGCTGAAGGCCATACAGTAGGTTACAGGTCAGACAACAGATTATCCAAGAAAGCACTGCTCTTAGACCCATGGAAAAAAAAAAACAATTATAGTGATCTTACAGCACAATTTAGAGGCTTACATATATTCAATACTGTGCAGAAATCAGGCATCTTAGAATGCAGGTCAAAAATTAACCACAGAAATAGACATAAAAACATCATAAAATAGAATAAGAGTCATAAACTCACTAATGGGTTGGCTACCACACACATACTGCAAGTCACTACAGGAACATTAGGGTGATTCTTGATAAGGGGAGGAGGCACAGGGGCCCTAAAGTGGCCTGTCCACACTTTTTGGAACAGGTCACAACCAGGCTTCAGTGTACTGACAGGTTCAGTCTCATTAAAAACTGAGGTTTAAGGCAATTACTTACTCGAATGCAAAGAAGAGAGAGCAGGTCCCGATGATGAGAAAGAGGGTCAGATAGAAGACGCCTTTCTGCCGGGCCATCATCACCCGTCCATCGCAGCAGAAAGTGTTTTTGCCCGGGAGTTTTTCCCATTTTCGCACCTTTCTTGTCATCATTACCACCGACATGGTGCCAACAGTCCCTCTTTGGTAGATGATAAAATTCCTTGGCTTCAAAAGTGGAAATGATGCGTTACAAATCTTGGGTAGGATTTACCACGGAAGTTTAATTTGCAGCAGAGTTGGATTATGCATAATAGGAAATCTGTTATACTACAAATAATTCAAGTCAGACAGTAAACTGCTGATGATGGAGCTGAACAGGATCATACACCCTTGGTGGTCTCTTACAAATACTGTTGAATCAAAGTGTCACACAATCCATTGGCAACAGACGAACGATTTATTCAGCAATACTAATGATTTCTCTACAAGGCGGCGACTTCGAAGCATTTCTTTCATTTTAGGTGCAGCAGTCACATCATCAAAATAATTTAAAATCCATATTCCTACTTAAGTGCTTCTCCTCTCCACCATGTCATTCCAGTGGCAGGGCTCCCACGCTGCTCAAAGAAAAAAATCAAAATCCCTTGCTGTCCAATGAATGTTGCAATTTAGAATTTGAAATTCATCCAAATGCTTGCGGCAGATATTTTCCACAAGAAGCGAAAAAATCCAACCTTGGTTCTTGCACAGGGAGAGCGGACCTTGACCGGTTGACATTCATATCATCTCGATATCATAAATGATATATCATAGAGGCGCGTTGCTCAGTACTCACACAAATGAGGCTGTTATCATGATGATGGAAGTGGTAAATTAGCCTTAATTAAAAGAACAAGACCCCTTCGATGCGAGCAGGGAAATAAAAATAATCGCAGCCCGTGTGATAAGGTGTATTTGCTGTGCTTTTTTTCCCGCAGGATGCGAGCTCTTGGTTCAGTCAATGGCAGCAGGAAACACGCCTAGATTGAAATGTCTAACCTTAAAGGGGCAGAACAGGTAAAACAAAAAGGAACAAAGGACAGATATAAAGGTCCCACTCAACCTTCATTTATATGCGAAAAATGCTAGCACGGAGTATTACCCAAGGGAGGAGCCCAAAAGGATTTTTTTTTACGTTAAATTAATTGATTAGATCCTACATGTATTTTTCTGGTCTTCACCGACTAATCCCTGAAGTCTCACTGTTCATTTTGCAGCCCTGAATGCTCCAGTGATCAGAGGTGCAGACTCTCCTCAGTAGGATGTGAGCTTCAGGTTAGCTAATAAAATGTGAAAACATGAGAGGCCAGATAACTGCGCCTAAATGTAAATTAATTGTTTGTTTTTCATCAAGCGAGTCTTTCCCAACATGAACACTGATGCTTTTTTAGATTAAAATCCACAATATTTTTTTGTCTCCAGGCAGATATTTTTAATTCTGACTCTATACTCAAACATTTTTTGCACCCTGCTGTTTTTTTTTTTTTCACAATCCTCCTCTAAACTTGAATTAGTCCACCCTCATTTCAAACCCTGTCCAAACACAAATCTTTTATTCCAAGAAAAACAGAAAGAAATCTGTTCATAAATATTTAGAAGCAAATTATTTCATGAGAAGAAATCCAATTTCTGATTCTGTTTCTGTTTAATACAAAATGCAGATTGCTTTTACTGGCAGAATTACCTTTTACTCTTTGGACATCAGATGGGGGTCAGTGTGCTGTTTGTATTAATCAGCACACATTGAAGAAAAACCAGTGTGGTAGACTTGAGGGAACAGTTTTATCAAATGTGATGTGTGATTTTGGGGTGTTTAAGGTCAATTTGCAGATGGTGGACAATGATGAATAAAATGGCTACAAAATAATGGAAAAAAGATACCAAACAACCCATATCAAACCAAGGTGCCATGGTAATTGTTTTCATATTATCAGTGGTCATCAAATTGTGGTAGTTTGCATTCAAAACAAGCCCAATTGATGAAATTCTTGGGTTACAACTTAGAACCTCAGGCCCACAATAAATGCAAAAACCTCTGAATAAATGAGGATTTTGATTCTAGTCTGAATAAAGGCCAATAACCCAAAAGGGAAACTCATTCAGAGAACATTCTTCCAGTTCAGTTTCTAAATTGAGATTAGCCTTTTAATAGTCTATAGAGAAGGTTATCACAGCATTAATTCATGTCCTATTGACTAAAACTAATGTAAATCCCTTTTGTCAGCAGGCAGTTCAGAGGGCACAGGTTATACATCTAGTTATCCTTTAGGATGACATGATACTCACATTTCATCCTCCTTCCATTAAATTCTACACAACTGAAGAATTTGATAGTATTCATCTCAAGACATGGTTTAGCCCTGATCCACTTTTCTGTAACTGCTGAACTCCATATGAACTGAAACACAGTCTTACAGGAACAGCTCTTAACTCTTTAACTTCTGTCTGTGATCACAAGTTTCCAGTTACTTTTTTACCTTTTTGTGAAGAAATAATAATGACAGTCAAAGTGACCATGGGCTATATAGTGTCTGCCAAGTCTCTAGTTGAAAACATTACAATAAAAAATAATATTAAGATGGTTAAATATTGGCTCAACTTAGTCACACGGCCATAACAGCCTTATTGTTGCTGCACAGAGGCAAAGAGATGGCAGTTTATCAGGAGCCAGCAGGGGAGGATTCGCCTATAAAAGAACCAGAGAGGAGGCCAGACATCTTTGATTCTCTGTCCTTCTGTATCGGAGGCAGTAAACTGGTAGAATCACAGCTACTGTACATCACCATCACTCAGGATTTACATATACACCAGAAGAAGACATTAGCAAAACATGACTTGTCAGATGCTGCCTCAGCCAAACTGCAAACTCAGGTTGAAATATCAAATGTACAAATGACTGCCGGCAGCTAAATTTTAATTTTAATGCCACCTTTCATTACACGAGGGAGTGGATTAAATAGGGGGGGTGGGGTAGTTTAATCTTTAGGCGCTCTGACATGCAGTGAAAGGAAGCTGACAGCTTAAGGGTAGCATGACGAATCCAATGATATATTTGTGCTATGTGAAATAACAATTTAAACATCTTAGTACTAGTTAGCATGAGACTGTCAAAATCGTACATTTTGACATTGCAGAAATTTGTGTTCTGTATTAGTGTAAGTAGCTCTTATACAGTGGTGAAGACCAAGCATTTTTACGCAAATACTGCATTTTAGGTGCCTGTATTTTGAGTAGTCTACTTATATTGAACTTAATATTTTTATTTCACTTTATTTTGAAATAATGGTCATACACTGTATTCCCTAAATTTATCATATACTTTATAGTTCTAATTATAAAGTTAGAATTTGATAAAACAAGTTTAGCATAAAAACATTAAAGCAGACAACTTCAAAAGGATCAAATCAAGTCTAATCTCTCTCTCTCTCTCTCTCTCTCTCTCTCTCTCTCTCTCTCTCTCTCCCTGTCTCTCTCTGTCTGTCTGTCTCTCTCTCAAGTATATAGTTTTAATGTAATACTTCCAAAAAAATAATTAAAATGAATTTATTTACTTCATCAGAGTATATTCCATAAATATATTTATTAGCTAGTGGGTCTATTGCTATTGGCTATGCGGTTTTTGGTTGTCCTTTACCATGGTAGACAAGTACAAAATATTCTAATATCTTGTAATATATTATTAACTCAAAGTTGGCAGGACTCCAGGCCAGAACATGATATTGTAGTCTCATAGAAACAGTAAAAGGCTAATAGGCCATCTATAATACAGTGGTATTTAAAAGATTGTGAATCATTTCTGCTGTATTGAATAGTACAACTGAGAGACCTGACTGCCATGAGCTTACTGCTGTTTGTCTCCACCTACTGGCACAAGGTGGCAACTGGCGAAATGTGCAATGTCTCATGCTTACCTGCAATATATAGCAAAATGTACGTGTCAGTGTATTCTTCAGTCTTGTACCAAATTAAATAACACCTATTAGCTTTTTAAATATTTTATTATCTTTTTAATGTGTAGTGGTTTTTATCTAAAGTCAGATGTTTGAGAGGGTGTGTTGTTATGGCAATAAAGTTTTGTGTTTTAAACAGTCCGCCCTACATAATTGTCCGACTAGAAACGTGTTTAGGTTTGTTGTTTAGACGCTAGGCTTGCATGTCTTTTGAGCTAATTTTATCCGGGTTATTTTATGCAGTATATTGTTATTACAGATTTGGTTGCTTGTAAATGGATCGCGGTGTCCCGTGTCTTCGTGTGTCGCAGCGTCATGCACAACAATTCAGGTAATGAGCTTTAGAGTTAGCAGCTAATGCTAAGTTAGTTAGTAGTTAGCTAGCATAGGAACCACTTACTTTGTAGGCAGCAGGTTAAAGAAAGATTGATTAAACATTATAAAACGTTTTCGGCGACCTTTGTCCTAATTTAATGCTACTGTTCAAATGCATTTTTCTTCAAAGGAGACTTTTGCAGTCCCAAGGTGTTCTGGACCTGAGTTTCTGCTTACAGAAAGGTTTTGATGGGACAGTACTTCTGCCCATTTTGCCATCCTATCTGTCACAACTTGATCATCAAATCCTCAAAAACAGCGTGGCTTCAGAAAGTATCTGTGAAATTGTTTGGAGTCAGGTAATGACATCTGTGTTTCACTGAAGTATAAGACAATACCTTATATTGCACTTTGACAGCCTTTAATGCATCTCTTGTTTTTGTCTTCCTTTTGTTATAGGCTCTTCAGCAGTCAAAGAGGGAGAGGGGAAGAACAAGTGCAAACAAATTGGTGAAAATCTTACAGGAACTGTTGGAATCTCAAGGAGAAAGATGGGTGGAGGACCTGAGTGAGGACATTCCTCACAGCTGCCAGCGACATGGAGATTTAGTCCTGCTGGGAGACAACTGCTTCTCTCTGCCAGTATGGAAGAAAATTGGTATTGTCCTCAAATTAATTCTCTTGTGCTTTTTTTCAGTTTGGAAGTCTGCAAAGTAATTAACTAGAAACCAAATTCATTTATTTTCCTAGGTCCAGAGTTGTGGAGTGCAGTGGCTAAAGGCCTGGGAGCAAAGCGCCTGGCAAAGATGAGCCGGATCTCCAGGGACGGGTTTAGATCTCCTGTAGTGACGATGCTGTTAGGAGAGCACAGCTGGGTGATGCATGTAGACAATGGGATCAGGTAACTCAGAGCTAATCAATTACTATCATTTATTTAGTGCTCCGGGAACTCTTACATACATACATCATATTGAATAAGTCATGAGTGCATAAATGACAGTAAAAACAACTTGTAAAATTTAAGAAGGTGTACTTTATGTCACAAATCAAGTTGCCTCCAACTCAAACTTTGTTTCAGGTATGAGTTTGATGTTACCAAATCCATGTTCTCAGCTGGGAACATCACAGAGAAGCTCCGGATAGCCACGTTTGACTGCAGAGGGGAGACTGTGGTGGATTTATATGCAGGTAAATCCATGTCAATACATACAGGCGATAACAATTTTTAAACATTAGATGTCAGTTATTTTCAGTTCTGTGGTAAATTAACTTAATTCGAATATTGCAAATTTGACATAACTCTGTTTTGTTGCAGGTATTGGATACTTTACTCTCCCGTATTTGGTCCATGCAGGGGCCAGCCATGTCCATGCTTGTGAGTGGAACCCTGATGCAGTCAAAGCTCTGCAGATAAACCTTGAAGGAAACGGGGTGTCTAATCGCTGCACTGTTCACCAAGGAGACAATCGACAAGTACGTCAAATCTTTTCCCAAATATATCCATTCTGTATTACTTATATTGATAGAAGCCTCTCTTTAATTGGGTAGTCTCATTGAAACTGAGACCACATTTTCAAGTGAAGTCCATGAACAACAAAAATGTGTAGAAGAATGACAGACAAGAATAATTCAGTCATCTTGCAGTCAAGAGTCAGGGAATATACAGAGACAGACCGTGAGAAACAGTAACAAGCTCTATAGAAAAATACAGCTTGATAATGATTCAAGGGGACTAGAAATTTCAATGTCTTTTGTAATTCATTCCATTTATAACATAGCTTAAAAATCATGGAAGGAGCAGGTAGTCTTAATATTCTTTACACTCAGCTCTAAAAAACTTTTATTACAGGATTTACAGAAGAATAACAGTGTGTGTGAAAAGTTTTATCAGGATTTTAAACTGGGGAGTTATTTGACAATGTGAAGAGCTTTTTGTTGAATTTTAAAGACAGGAGCAACTTATAAAATATATTGATTGTCTGATTTCCCTCAGCTCCCACTGAGTGATCTTGCAGACCGAGTGAACCTGGGCCTCATACCGAGCTCGGAGGAGGGCTGGCCTGTTGCCTGTCAACTGCTGAAGAGAACTACTGGAGGCATTTTGCACATTCACCAGAATGTCACCTCCCCGTTACCGAACACAGTAATCATTCCAGCTATGGATGATGCAGCCCAGAGGGCTTCTGGGAAGAGAACTGACAGAGAGGTTTGGCAGGCCTGGGCCGATGACACAGCCCACTGCATTGCCTCTCTGCTGAAGGGCATCACTGGTGCATCATGGAAAACAAACATCCAGCACATAGAGCACGTTAAGTCCTATGCACCTCATGTCCACCATGTTGTGCTGGACTTGGAGTGCAGACCGCTTTGAACTGAACAGAATAACAGATACTGAGCAGATACTATTACCACCCAGCATTCCTTTTTATAATTAGTTCTCTCTTTAAATCCACAATACACAAAATTCAAACAATATGACAAAAATGTTAATAGTGTATATCAGTGTATGGCTGTTGCTATATTCTAGAGCAAGAATAGGCAACCATGTGCCATGAAGGGCCAGGAGTCTGCAGGGTTTCAGTCCAACTAAACACTACATTTAATTTCACTCATTCCTTCCTCCTCTCTAGTTGAATTTGTGCTCATCCTTGCTCTTGTCTATGGGTGTATCCTGTGCAACCTCTTTTCTCTCCCTACCTCCTTCTTTCCTTTGTGACCTGGAAACTAATGTTTGTCATGCCATGTCTGACCATCCCAGTACTGCAGGAAATTATATGAGCTGCTTTATTATCTCCTTCATAGCAGCTTTGTCAAAGGAAACATGGGGGTATCCTTTCAGGAAGTATTTTCATGTGCCACGCCTCCAAACACATACAGGCTGCTCAGCCAAACTAAATTTTGAGACGGCATCAGCAATGTGGCAGACAAGACAATCCAGGATTATTTGCTTGCAAGTGTAGTCATAATGATAAGATCACAGATTATAGAGTAAATATTTTTGACAATGAAATTTCAAGCTGTACCTTTACTTGAAAACATTTCCCATTGCCAAATTGTGAACCCCATGAAATGTCTGCAGACTGTAGCCTGCACACAGTACCTCATGCCTATGTAGTCTACTGATAAGATGCAGTTTCACACTAGGTTTAGTGACAGATTGTTGTTTAATATAATCTTTGCATAGTGCAATAACACAATAGGCTCCTGTACATTAAATAGGCGGGGCATGATTGGCCATAAGACTGGAAATCTGATAGACTTCATCTGAAGTGACTCAGACGTCTGTGATGATAAAAGATAACGGTCCTGATTCTGTTCACTTCTCCATTCCTCATTCACTTTCCTCCCTTGCTCCCCTCACCTACTCTTGAGTTACTTCCTTGTAGGAGACAAGTGGGAGTGAATGAGGAGAGGAAATGAGCAGGACTGAAAACAAGTGGGACGCAGCCTAGTAGTGCTCAACCATTTGTCACTGAGGCCAAAAAGAGCCTGCAGGTTTTCATTCCTGCCAAATCCTACATTATCTGATTTCTCTGATTATTTCCTCCTCTGTGAGGGTGTGCCAGTCAGCGAAATCAGACAGGGTAGGGTTTGGCTAGATTTTGAGCCTTGATGATTGAGAACCACTGCTCCTAAGTTCAGACCGTTTCTCACTTCTTTTAATGCACACCAACACCACAAATAATTGCAACTGCAGTATCAGAACCTATACCTACAATATTCATGCATTCGGTATTGTTGGAAAGGTATCGTTCTCATCTTTGAAATGACCATACAGTTGTGCCTTTTGAACGTATAAATGGGTATCTTGGAGCTGATGCCTAAACCCACAAACCATGTGCCATTTTTGAATGTGGGGATGTTAGAGAATCATACAGCAGGATACTTCTAGGACTACACTTAAAAGCAGTAAGATGATACCAGATATTAAAGATGAATACTTATATGGATTCAGTTTCTCTGGAATCAAAGCTGAGAGCCACTTCCTGATCTTTTATACTTCTAGTCTTATTTTTTGTGGTGTTATTTTCACAAAATGTGTGAAGCATTCAGTGTACAAACAAAGTAGTTACTGCTCACACATGATATCGATTCTGTAAAAATTGATTGAGAATGCTGAACATAATCAGTATAAGTTATTGCTCGAGTATTTATTTCTTCGCCCTTGTAAGCATTTAATTCAACATGCATTTGTTTTAGATTATGCAAAGTGCTTTATACAAGCAGAATCATAAACGAATGATTTTCTAGGAATTGATCTAGGGATGAAAATTTCAAATAGTGGTAAATATCTAGTTTCACAAAGGTCAGATTGCATTACCTGAGAAAAATGCTCAAAAATGCTCAATTACATGTTACTCAAAATTAATATTAAGTGTTATGAAGAATGTTCTTATTTCAAAATTGCTGTTATTCTGCCTTTCTTGCTGGCAGTTTTAAAGTGAGTGTATGTGACACTCCCAGATATGTGAATGTTTTACCAATACTATGATGTAGACACAATGTACAATAGTAGCAGGTAATATTTAGTGTATTATTACAGATCATAACATGAGATGCTTTTGTGAGTTAATCCTAGTCATCAGACCCACTTCATCTCTTTGTAGTGCCAACTGGCAAGATTTTTTTTTCTGACATCCACTTTTTTTTCTTGGAACCCAACTGTTAAAATGAACATGGCCCACACTATTTTGGGGGAAAAAAATCATTTTAATTCTTTATATATCGCATCGCACATGTTCCCTGTCTGATGAAGATTAAAATAATCTCCCTTCAGGGGGCCTCTTTCCCAGTTTTGGTCCAGTGACGCTTAACAACTATAAAAATCTTTGTACTTTTTGGGTAATGGCAAGAGAGTTGACTGTGGGACCGTTTTAATAAATGTGGATCTGATTTTCCACATTGAGTACGGCTGCGGAAATTGGAGCCAAGGAAATGCACCTGTCATGGAAAATATTCAGAGGCGCTCCTGTCTGCTGCAGCAAACTTTCCTTATCTTCCGGGACTTGGACTCCTCTCGCAGAAAGTCAACAGTTTTGAGAGACGGGAGGCAAAAAGAGGGAAAGCCTGGATTATAGTCGGGTGTTGCCGCCGAGGGAGGTAAGTTGTCCAGTTTAAAGGTCCACAACAGTATTATTATTTTACATTCGTTGTGTATCTTCTCTGTACGACTTTAAACCATTTTCTGTCGTATTTTTCTCAAATTCCTCGCCGTCGCCCGTGACGCCAGCTGTATCCTGATAACCGGGGAGGTCAACTTTAACAGCAGGTGGTTATAATTTTGTCTAATTATCCCGCTACCTTTGTGCTTTGTTGCTTATTTCCGCTGTTATCTTGTTTCAGGTTTACACAAAAGACTGGCTCTGCTTTCCAGTATACAGCTTGTACATTTGCATTAGCGGAGCTCTTCTATAAACATGTTCTGATCGGGTTTGCGTGTGAATTAACTAATTTCCCTGTGAGAGCAGGCGGTTGCAAATCACATTTTGATGTTTGCAGCTTACAGGAGATCTTTGATATGATGCATTTCGACACAGATCATAGCCGGCTGCTGTATTTTGACCCGTAATTTCTTTAACATGATTTGAAACCTATCTATGTTTGCTCTTTGCATGTGCACAAATGAGTTAGATGAGTAACGTGAAGACAGAAAGTTTGAGTTGGCAGTACATGCCAACACCAGTAATGTACACATGCTAATGGCTGCTTGTTGGCTCATAAAGTTAATGTACCTTACAGCCACTTATGTACTGTTCTCCTGCAGAAACCCTTCAGGTAGCTTTGACAAATCCGTCTCAGACCCTTTGTGTTATGTTTTTGGAGGATTAGGAGAGTGTCTAGTCTCCCTGTCATGTGTTTGACACGCATGCGCCATTTCCTTGAAGGTTATCCTCTTCAAGTTGCCGTGCAGGTATTATGCAGCTCAAGTATGAGCCAATTTGCCTCAGGTGTTCAAACAATGAGGAAATTTTAATTTTTCTTCGGTTTGCATATATCGGCTAATTTGTGACATAACGCACACATTTCCCCCTGAACTTGCTTTAATTGAGGCCATTCAAATGGTGCAAGAAGTTTCGGATGGGACAGGGCAGATGACAGTGTTAATGTTGAGATTAAACAAATGTTTTAACCAGGGAACTCCACCCAGCTCTCTGTATCCTTAGAGGGTGGGAACTCTGTGTGATAGGCGCTCATGTTGTTTCTTTCTGTCCTTCTATAAACAACCTTTCACCCTGGTTGAGGCGCGCTGTGGGAGTTTTAATCCTCCAGCATCCTGGTTCCATTTTAGTCGTTTATCATTTGGAAAAATTAGGTTTTGTCATGCCCCCATGACTCATTTCTCTCATCATATGACACATTGACCATATCACAAGGTCAGTCTGTTGACTGGTTGGTGGGCAGCTAGATTCCCATGGCCAGTGTTTTGATGGTAATTTGGCTGATGGACACAAAATATTGGGAGTTTCAAATGTGTAAAAGGGTAATTCAATAAGTAGGCTGTGTTTTAAATTTGAAGAGGTGGGAAGTCAAAGTCGTTTCAGTGCTTGTAGTAGGCTACAGTTTGCTTTTCCTTAATCTTTATTTAAGCAAGAAAAGACTCATTGAGGTAACTTGTAACAATTTACAATAAAAAGAAATTTACAGAATCATAAAATATCAAAAAGAATTCATCAGTATTTGTCATAAGTCATCAACGTCAAGGATCATACAGGGGCAACATGAATCAGTCTAAACATCCACAGTCAGATGCGGTTGCCTATAAATCATTTGGAGTATTTGATCATCTTCAAATGATCACAGCTGTTAGCAGGTTAAATCTTTGTGTGGAGCTGCTGTGGATTATCTGCAGTGAGATTTAGGTCATATGATGTTTTCATGTAAGGCAGTTTGCTCTTCGCCTGTCATCTCATATCCTTAACAAACCATCTCCAGCAGGGCGGAGTGATCTGATCCTGGCGTCAGGCCTCACTGTACAGAGGCTCTCAGGGCAGGAGGAAGGTCACTCTGCCGTCTACCAGTCATTTTATCAGGACAACACAACTGTCTTCCTCACTGCAGGAATCCAGTCACTACTTCCTCCTTTTGCAGCAGAGTTATGTTCAGCTCACCACACATGATGTCATGGTTAAGACAGCTCAGTAATGGTCGCCAGGGTCAAAGGTGCTCTTCCCTTTTCAGGCTTTTTTATATTTTTTATTGCATTGCACACAGTTCCCACGCTCCTGAAAAACCTGGAAATGTCAAGGATTTTTTAAGCAGTATTTTTTAGACCTGGGGAACTAAGGAAAAATCATAAAATGGAGACACAGTTTGGGAAAGGTCATGAAAATATTTGAAGTTTATAATTCTTTTTCTTGAATTCAGTCAAATGTCACAAAAAGCCGCTGCTGGCCCCGAAACAGTGTAGACCTCTCAAACAAATCAGCTGAATATAAATGGTGCTTTGACAGAGTTAAAATAATATTACAGTCCTTGACATTCAAAGTGAAAAACTAATGATTAATGAATTCTCATTAGAATTCGGTCATGGATTTTTGAAAGGGTTATGGAGAAGTCATGGAAGTGTGTGAAAATGTGTAGGAAGTCTGTATGTATGATTGTTTGAAGATCTGTCAGTCTTCCCTCATCTTTCTTGAAGGATTTCTCAAACTGACCTGTCACCATTTAATCAAATTATTTTCCAGAGGTTACAAGGTGGAGACAGTCAACTATCACCCCATCCCAATCAATTTTATGTCTACTGTTTTTCGTGTTTAGGAGACTTTCTAAATGAGACCGTTCCTGGTTTGGGATAGTTAACCTGCGCTGAGGGCCTGTAAAACATAAAAGAGCTACAATGCCTCAGGCTGCTGACGTGATCAACCTGGCCTTCCTGACTGACAATGAGCGGGAGCTGATTCTGGAGGTGCTGCGGCGGGACGAGGAGCTGAGGCTGGCTGAGGACCGCCGCGTACGGTAAGAAGAGCACTTCATATCTATTGAAGTTCATATCTACTGACCTACGTCTTGTTACTTTACCATACTTACCAAATGATCCACAGGCATCAAGCATACTGATTTTGCTATCAGCATGTGCATTATTTATTTTAATTCATATATTTGCTAAAGGAAAAATCCACTATTTAAACACAGTTAAAAACTAGTTCTACCTTGCATTTCATCTAAAACACCAACAGTAAATTTCTGGTGTCAGTCCCTCAGAATCAGAGCAAGGGTTTCTTTCTAAACTCACCATTTTGCACTGACATTCAACAGTCATATGTGGAGAAATCTGTTGTAGACGAGGTAGAGATAACAATGTCGACACTTATAGTAACTTTAGTAGACCAGAATTCAATGCAGCCATAAGACCATGAGTAAAGGGTGTGACTGTCACTTTCCCTTGACTGGAAAAGTCTCACTCAACTATCACTGTTGCTTTTTCAACCTGCATGTTTAACCCACAGCTGAATGCAGCATGTCCATGACTTCACTGGGGCTTGTTAAAGGCATTCTGGGAAATACAGAAAACTAACTGATGTGAACAAGGCCAGTTAAGGGAAAGTGGGTCTAACAAAAAAGTAAATTGCAACATTTAATCACAAAATAAGTCTGGTTATGTGCTGAACATCAGAGTTTGATATGTAACAATGTAAAAGTTTCCAAGGGTGGATTTTTCCTTTTTAAAACCCCGATCCAATGATGTATTTTGTCAATGGGCAACAGTTGAGTTTTTAAATTTTTCCAATTTTAGGAAGCTGAAGACAGATTTGCTGGATGTCAAGAGGAAGGGAGCCAAGCGTGGCAGTGGAAAGTACAGTCAGCGTAGCTGTGGCCGGTGCCTGGAGCCTCTGAGTCGACTGACTCTCCTCTCCAGCCAGTGTGTGGCCTGTAACCATCATGTGTGCCGCAACTGCCGAACGGTCCGCCCCAGTGGATCCTGGCTGTGCAGCGTGTGTGCTAAAGAGGCGTAAGAGACTCTGCCTTGTGTATATTGTCACTCCCTTGAGTTGGAACAGTAACTGATTTCATGCAAATGCACAGTGGTGTCAAAAGCTTTGGCTTTTGCAGCAAGTAGGGTTTGACCGATGTTTTTTGAGGCCCCGTATTAGTATGTTTAGACTGGCTTATCAGTATTTTGCACTGATACCTGTTATCTTAAAATTGACTCATTTTCATGCCAAAAAAATGATAAGGATTTAGTGGTTCCTCAAGAATTTTACTCTTGCCAGCATAGAAAAGCATCTGAAACAGTGTGTAGTCCTTGTGAAACTAAAGCTAATGAAACAAAAGAAATTCTTTTAAGTGACTGAACACACCAGTGTTCCTGTATGGTCAGAGAGGAACTTCCATATCAGTGATGGACAACAGGGCCGGGCTGTCTGATATTTAACAAGACTGTTATTGGCAAACTAAACTATCAGTTTTACCCTCTCTGTTGTCCTTCCTTCCTTAACAATTATTAACCATGGCATTTATCTTGACATCCATTAAGGTATTTCTAGACACCAGCCCTGTATTTTTTATCCATGTCTGCTGTATCTGCTGTAAGTCTAGTAAGTCAGATATACAAATTAGATCAGAATAATTAGCTAACAGTACCTAATACTTTATGCAACACTTGAACCCTTTTTTTCCTTCCAAATCTGTTGTTTTATCACAGGATGTAAAGTTTGTTTGATTTAGGCCTTTACAGTTTTAAAAAAACGTAATTTCTTTTGTTTTGCAGGGATATAAAGAAAAGCACGGGCGACTGGTTTTATGATCAAAGGGTCAACCGTTTCTCTACCCAGCCTGGACATGAACTAGTGAGAACCTCCCTCAGAAAGAGGCCTCCATGTGAGTAGAGGAAGAGGATGTGGGTATGGGGAGTGTAAACAAATCTCAGCCTGGGCAGAACGAAATGTCTGCACTCACTGGAATGTTGTCCTAATTAAACAAAGAAGAAGGAAAATGTAAAAAAAAAAAAGTTACAATAACATGATACCATTTCCATTTCTTTCAAGTAAGGCGGTGTGATTAAACTGTGTTACAGTGAAGAAGCGAGAGACAATGGGAGAGGTGCTGTTGAGAAGCACAGAGATAAACCATGACTCGACCTCGCCTGTGCCTCGGCCCAGACCAAGAGACCGGACGCCTAAAAGGACAGGGTTAGGGGTCATCGTCATTCTTTACATCATTTTTGTAAATTAGGAATCATTTTTTCATGACATTAATAGAAGGCTTTTTTTTTCATATTTTGGTTAAACACAAATTCAGATTGTCTCTCAACCTTTTTTGACCCGTTCATTTTCACAGTCCAGCAAGTGAGTCTTCAGCATCTGTCGGTTCAAGAGAGTCGTGTGAAATGAAGGAGGACGTCGGGTCAAAGGAGCAGCAACAGCGCAGCGACACAGAATCTGCAGAAAAAGACAGCCTGTGTAGCAGCAAACCTGAGTCTGGCCATGCGACCCCTGACCCAGTGAGGTAAGTTCACACATGGTCACATTCAAAGGAAGTACTGCATACTATGATATGCAAATTTTCACCTTGAACCAGGAAGTTCATTACTAGTCTCGCTCTCTTCCTCCTCAGTTTGTCAACTTCACACACCAGCACTTGTCGCTTATCTTGAATGCTTTCTACCTTTTAAAGACCCCTAGAAGTGGTTCTCTTACTTCCTTGATTTCATGTATTTCTTGTTATATCACGAAGTAGGGGCAGGTTTAAAAGTGTAAAACAGTTGGGCATCTGTTGGGCATCCAGTAGGGAGAGAAACGCAGGTTTATGTGATGACTTTGTCAAGGTTTTATTAGCAGAAAATTGTATTTACAGCCACTGGTGCAGCATGAGGTAACCATTTAAGATACACTGTTTTCTGGGAATAAACGTAATCAGAGGTCATTTCATGGGAACTTTAAAGAGCATCTAGTCTGATGCTGAAGTAACCCACATCCATAAAGGTCACAGCAGGCGTTGAAGAAGCAGATAATTAACGCAGGTGATCTTCAATTTAAAGGTAAAAAATGCTCTTATTTTCCATATTAAAAAAAAAAAACAATTCGAATGTTTGCTCATGTTTTCAAATGTTTTGCTTCACTGTTTGGACAAGGACTGTCCTGTACTGAGGCCACTAGCCTCCCCTTGACAACCACCCAACTCATGACTGGCTGCACCCGTATTACACACACACATGCCAAATGGCACGCACCCGAAAATGTCACATCATTGAAAAGCTGATTGCAGGAAATTTGGAGGGGATGTGGGCTTGTACAAACAGGGTCCCAGAGAGACACTGACAAACTGATATTTCTTATTTGTTGCTTTAACTAATAATAATTCCTAAGAAACACTCCCTGATGAAGGCATGTGTCCGAAATGCGCCAGAGTTTTTACTTGTTATTAATGTTCAATAGAACTATGCTGCTCTATGCTGGTGTTTTTGTTTGTTTTTAGAAAAGTTACAACCCCACTATCAAAGACCACCTTTCTATTGTCTGTTCTTCCACAGAGAGTAACCCAGCAGTACACTCTTTTTGTCTTTTCTGCTCAAACATATTTCATATCGTCTTCTAGGAGAGCGAAGACTTCAGGAAGGTCAAGTCCAGCAGGATCCAGTGTTTCTAACAGGACAGTCCCGGCCCCGGTCAAAGCAGACAGCGTCAGCGTGCACAGCTCTAACCCAGAACCAAACACTGTAAGATTGTGCTCTAATACACATAGTTATTTCAGCTCAATCAGTGATGATCTGTTGGCACCATCAGAAATCTAGTATTGTCTGACCATCATTTATTGACCATGTCACTGTAGGCCACAGAAGCACAAAGTGTCTGTCCGCACTCTGAGGTGAACTCCCTGGATGTTGATGGGATTTTCAAAAAGAGCATCAAACGAGCTCCAAAGCCTCCAGGTTAGCATCTTATGTTTGCCATTTGTCTCTCTTCCCTTAACAAGTCTCTCTGTATTGTAGCCTAATTTTATTTGTGCATATTTTAAACAGAGCACACATCGGCACTGGACCTCCGTGAGGATGGAGGTGATGCATCCATGGGCAACAGGAGCCGCTCTGTACCAGGCCTTGATGTGCAGGTAAGCAGGTCAAGGAAAAATCCACCTTCAGATACTCTGGCACAGCCATACATCAAAAATCTGTGGTGCTCAAAGCAGTTCAGGAGTGATTTTGTGATCAAATGTTGTAATGGTGTACCCACTTTCCCTCAACCTGAGTCATCCATTTCAGCAAGGGATTTCCCGCATTTCCCAGAATCCCCTTTGACATCCCTCACATAATTGGCATGAACTTGTTGCATTCAACTTAGTTATACGTGCAAGTAGAGTCAGAAATAATGGAGTTTTTTCCAGTGAAATCACAAGTCGCACCCCTTACTCAGAGCATATGTCCTGCAGCTGCATTGCATTCTGGTCTGTTAAGGCTACTGTTAGTGGAGAAACTGCTGTCTGTGCCTCTTCTAAAATGCATTTCTCCCTGTATCTTTATTCAATGATGGTGCAAAATGAGTCCAAAAAGAAGTTCTTGGTCTTTGTTTCTGACAGACTGGCACCAAATCCTGATAATAGGATAGCTGACAAATTTCCTGCCATTGAACTCCATTATAGCTGAACTGAAATCGTCTGTAACATTGCCTAAATTTGGCCAATTATCCACTGGAATAAGACAACTACACCACCAAACAAGAAAATAGGGCCCAGAAATGCAAGACGTAACACAAATAACTGTTGTAAACCAAACCAAGCGTTGACATTTTTTAACCTATTACCTGTCATTACACAAATCGACCCATTTCCTGGAATCCATACTTTTAAAAAAATTCTCCTTAAACAGTCACAGGGAACAGCTGATGAGGGAGAAACACCACAGCGTGTATTATCTGTTTTCTGTGTTTACCATGATACTACAGGAAGATGAAGAGGAGGATGAGGATATCGATAACTTGGTTAGCATCCATAGAAAGACGGTGGCTTCAAGTACCTCCAGTCTGCACAGCTCAAAGGTAAACTTCATTATTCTGCTGTTTATCACATTTGTACAGCTTTACCTTTATGCTCTAAAACAGTATCGAGAGCAGCTCATTATCTCTGTCAAAACGGAACTGATCTTAGATAACAGACATCTATCACTTCAGGATATCCTTCAACATAGGAAGCGTGAAGTCAGTGTGTGCTCATTGGCTCTGTAGTTACTAGAGCTTATGCAGCACAAAACCTCAGGGAATGCAAATCTGAAGCTAACGTGACTTTTATGCTGTCACTCTCCATCTATATAGATAGAGGGAAATTTCTTGATCTGTTAATGTTCCTTGTCCTAGACTCAGTTTCATACCTCCCAGCATGTTCTTGTCATGTATGCTGTCGTTATTTGTAAATTGCTCCTTTGTACCTGTAAGCAATGTCTGATAATAGGATAATGTTTTTAAACTCTCACCTGCAACAACAAACCCTCAGGTCCTGTCTGTCGCCTAATAATAACACCTAAAAAAGGTCAAATACCAAAAAAAAGAGGAAAAAAAGCATTTTTGTGCATTTTTGCTCATTTGCATGCTTGTTTAACACCACATGGATGGGGTATGCCTCAGAAGAAGAATCCAGAAATCCAGATAATGTCAGGTATACTGATGTTGACAATCACAGGGAAGTAAACTAAATTGACTTTCAGATATTTTCCTATCATCATAACTTTCTGGCACTCAATACATTGCCTTTTGTGGTAAACACACACCTGACTGGTTCTCTGACCAGAGTGATTGAACACTAATAAATGATATTTGACCCAGGTTTGTTATGTATATGTTCCTCCAGAGCACTTTGGGCAGTCTGATGAGTATTTACAGCGAGGCAGGGGACTATGACAGTGTGGAGGTGAGCGGGGACGTCGTCTTCTCTCTCAGCTACGACGAACACACCCAGAGCCTTCACGTCTTCATCAAGGAGTGCTACGGGCTGGCCTATGGCGATGTCTCTCGGCTGCGGTGCAACCCGTAAATATTAAAGATTTTTACTTTTCAGAGCGTAACTGTACTGTAGAGAGCATTGTGTTGAAATGTAAAGTGCGTCTCCAGTGATTTCATCATGTCTGTCATTTTCAGAACTCTTTCTGAAAACAGTTCAGAGATGTATGCTTATCTCTGCCAATGACAGTTTCAGTTAAAATGAGCCTCACCTGTGCAACAGGTGTAACCATGCCCTCACTAATGATTTCAGTCAAGCCTTGCAAGTAAATCTCTGATTTACCTGGTAAAATGGGAGTAACAACTAATTCGAGACAGTTGGTGCAACCTTTCCAGGCCCTGGTTCTTCTTATGCAGCAAAGTTTCTGATGTATGACCTTTTTCTCAGATGATTCAAAGGGAGGGAAGCGGTGTAAATAAATACACAATGTGGGCATAATTCTGTTACTTTAAGTAAATTCAGTAACAGGTAATGTTACATGCATATTATGCAAAGCAAATGCATCCTTTTCATACATGACACAGAAGACAGTTTTGCACCAAAACACTCTATAACTCAGCCGTTTATGAAGCATAGGCTTGTGTCATCAGATTACACCCAGAGGACCTTAAAAGAATGACAAATGCCGCAACATAGGTGAAATCATTCATATTTCAAATATGTTTCTCAATCAAATAAGCCTTAGGTGCCTTTATTGGTAGAATAACAAAATTTGTCTGACCCAATTAAGCTTCGGCACCGAGATCTGCTTATTTTTTCCAGAAATGATGATGGGAGTGGCCAGTTAGTGAGCTGTCTCAGTTCCTTCCTACCTCTGATAACCTTGACCTCGACTTGACCTGATTAACCTGCTGCACATGTGAGACTCATTGCAATTGGTGGAGATTGTACATCATACATCACTCTCTGAGATTAACTTTATCAGGAAGAGTTTTGAAAATGACTGAGGTCACTAGCGGGGGCCTTTAAGTGCTGAACTTAACCTTTATAAATCTGTCTTGAACACATTTTCTGTACATCACAAGATGTGAATTGAATTCACTCCCACATCATGCATCCACATCTACTGAAAGCACATGAGCAGCAGTGCTACACGTGACTCTGAAATAAAAATCTTTGTTCACTGCACACCCTTCAGTGATGTTAACATAACTTTGATCATCTTAGATAAGAGGTCGCTGTGTTTACAAAATCTTGCAAATGACATCCCAGAGGTGATTTGTTTTGGCTTCAAAGGAAATTGAATGTCAATAGACATTTTACACAACATTTAAGAAACCAATGGACTGTGGAAGTGTCTGGATAGTTTGCTGCAACAGATAGAAAAAAATAATCAATCTGACAGTTTTTTTCTGTTTTTGTTTTTCAGTTATGTCAAATGTTACCTTCTCCCAGACAAATCTCGCCAGAGCAAAAGGAAGACCAGCATCAAGAGGAATACAGTCAACCCTGTCTACCAAGAGACATTAAAGGTGATAGTTTATTCGTGCCACCTCAAGAGTGAGACAGGCGCTCTGTTGGTCTTATGCTGTTGACTTAGCGACACTCCCTGATTACTGACCTTGCGCCATACCTCATGCAGATAATGACCACACCTACAGAGACCTTTAAGATTGATATTGACACTGAAGATAAGAAAAGCTATTGACAAATATTGATTTTGTCAGCTGGCCTTCTTTTGAATGTACAGTGGTAGATTAAATACAGTAGTCAAACAAAGCTTAGAAAGAGGAAATTAGCAGGACAAATCTAATTTGTAACAGATTATGGCTCTGCTCTTTTGCATATTCCTTTTTACGTTTAAAGCCATTTCGATTGGAGAAGAGGTAAATTATATTATTATATTAGATTACAGAATAAAACCGCTAATAAAACCACAGTTCTCTGATGTATTCAAAGCTCCCCCAGCATTAAAATTTAATAAGACCTCTCTGTTCATTTATTAGTGTTAAGACAAGCCCTCTGATGCATCCCCTCTCCTCCTCCTCCTCCTCCTCCATCAGTACACCATCAGCCGCTCCCAGCTGCTCACACGGTCCTTGCTGTTATCAGTGTGGCACCATGGTCGCATCAGCCGCAATGCTTTTCTAGGAGAGGTGGAGATTCCCCTAGACTGCCGAGACCTGGACTCCCCTCAGGAGGAGCGTGTGGCGCTCATGGGGAAGGTAGAAAAAGAGATGCTGTTTTTTTTGCCTCATGGTGAAGGGTGGGGTGTCCATCGCATTTAATATCTGATACTGCTGATTGGATTTTGTTGATATGAGGATAAATAATGCATGTTACCACTGAACCCCAGCGTCATCAATTACAGGTCAAAACAAACATGGCCATTTAAGACAGGCCTGAAAATGGCCGTGGAGCAGACAAATTATTAAATAATTTGTCCTAATTTGAGATCTGAGATTTGAGATCTTTACCCTAAGCTAAACCAGAGAAAACCCATGTCATCTCTAACCAGTGTTAGTTGCAAACTTTGGATGAGATCATCTCTGTAACTCTGTAACTCAGCTAGATGATACTGGATGTATTGATATGATTGGACATGGTTGTGTTGCATCATTTATGGAGCTTGCCATGGTTATTGCTGACTTGTCTGAGTGTCTTTTTATTTATTTTTTATTCTTATGTGATCTAGTAATTAACACATTTCCCTCATAAATAGGCCGGCCCTGCTGTGCTTGCATCTTCCTTTGCACAGTACAAAGGGGACTTGGTGGTCTCCTTGAAGTACATCACACCTAAAAAGCCAACAGCTGACCAAATCAAAGGTAAGACTACTGTAAGAGAAATGCAGTCAGTTCTACTTGTATGGGAACCTTTCCCCTCAAGTGAATGTCAAATGTGCCTCTCTTCCCCCAGGCAAGAAGGCAAAGACTGAGGAAGGGGGAGAATTGCATGTCCTAATTAAAGAGGCAAGGAATCTGACAGCAATGAAAGCAGGAGACACATCAGATTCCTTTGTAAAAGGGTTAGTGGCAAACTGTCCACCTCATTCGTTGCATTCTCATAAGCAAATGTTTTTTTACATTTTTTTCTAAACCTAATTTTTTGTGGTGCTGCAGGTACTTGTTACCAGAAAAGTCAAAGTCCACAAAGAGAAAGACCCCAGTTGTGAAGAAGAATCTGAACCCTCACTATGACCACACATTTGTGTACAAGGATCTGAGCCTGGAGCAGCTGAAGAAAATGTGTTTGGAGCTGACTGTGTGGGACAGAGAGGCCATGTCCAGCAACGAATTCCTGGGAGGGGTACGCCTCAGCTGTGGCACAGGTACAACACTGACAGAGTTCACTAAAACCTGGGTGTGCCTGTGAATAGTAATTTTGCAGTTTTATGAAACTTACCAGATAGTTATCCAACTGGAGGGAAGGTGAACTGAGTTCATCTTTGTCAGAGAAGGTGGTTTCTCAGTATTTACACTTTCCTAGGTTTAGACGGTTTAATTGTCAAAGTGTAATTCTTCTTGTCAGAGAAGCAGACTTTTAGAAGAATTTTAGATTATTGCTGAAGCACTCCCACTTAATCTTTTTCCCTCATTTGAAAGCAACTGGAGTAAAAGGAAATTGCCATCATCAGTAACAGACTGCAGTAATTTGCATGCGTTGTATAATCTTTACCTTTCCAGGCACGCTAAAAGTTGGAAAGCAGGAAGTGGAAATGGACTCTGTTGGTGAGGAGGTTAGTCTGTGGGAGAAGATGATGCAGTACCCTGATTCATGGGCAGAGGGCACTCTTCCACTACGCTCCAATATGGGTAAGACTAAGGACAAATGAGGACACGACTGAGAGCCTGAAACTTGGAAGAATAGCCATGGGTGTTGAAATAGGGAAGAAGCTGTGAGATTGTTGGGGGCTCTGGGACAAATGTGAGATTTTAGTTTAATTAGCCTACATGTGCAACTCATCAGACCAGAGGCACGTCGGCATGAAGTGAAAAGACCCACAGCTGATTGGCTGTAAGCAGAACAGTGTATTGGCCCCACTGAGCGCTAAACTTATGTTAATACCTTCCTCCCTAACTGACACAAATATGTACACTCCAACAATCGCATGTCTTACCCCTTTGAGACTCATTACAAAGCAAAAGTCTCTTTGGTGGAGTTCATCATTGGTGTAACTTCCTCTGACTGCAGGCTGGTGTTACTCTTGAAAGTGTGCCAAAGTGAGACACTATGCACTCACATTATTTTAAGTGCACTGACACACTGCCATTTTATGTTCTTTTAAAATTCAGGTTGTATATATTTTTGCAATTCAAAATTGCATGCATCACTTGCAAAAGTAATGGTGTTATATCGTATCACCCTTTTCTCTACAGTTGTGTACAGATACATTAAGCTGTCATAAACCATTCATTATAAACTGCTGTTATACAATTTCTGGTGTTGCATCTTACAAATTGTGCTTATTCCAGTCCATACCATTATGTAATCCATTATAGTTCATATTCCTACTTGACATCTTTATGTAAAATGAATATTTATATAACAGATACATAAAAGCACTGTTTGAAAATTGTATATTTGTAGATCTAAAGGTAGATTTTAACTTCTGACAAGAGTGCAATCAGAGCCAACTTTACCAAAAAGTTGCCTTAATTATTCTTTTACTCAATAAAAATTAAATGATTTAACCCAAAAATGTCATTCATTTGTCTTGTGTACTGTGCATAGATATTAGATGGCTTCAAAGATTAGCTCTCTCCCTCAATATTCCCTCATTGTTTGATGTATCAGTTTGTTTGTTTGTTGTTTGTTTGATGTATCAGTGGTTATTGGGGATCATTTTGGTTATTTTTGGTACTCATTAAATGCATTTTTCCCCCTGGACCTCCACCCATGTCAGCCATACTTCCTGAAGATAAGGTGGCTGTTTTCTGGCCACCACGCCTCTCCACTGCCGTTCTAACAGAAAGGAAACAGTGATATCACTTCTCAGTGCTGTCCCATAGTGTGTAGTGATCACATTTTAACATAAGGAACTGTATTATTATTGTCCTTATTGTCCCTGTAATGTTCTTTCGACCTGGTTGCTGGAAGTTTGTCTCTGTCTTTCATCTTCTGTCGGTACTGATCACTTTATCCCTGTGGCAACCAGAGAGCTTTTATTAGATTTAGTCGCAGAAGTCTCGGTGGAGTTCCAGCCTCTCTCGTTCCTCCTCATCCAGCAGGTCGTTATCGATGTATGAGAAAAGCTCATCCGAGGTCATGGTGGTAATGAACCTTTCTCGGTCCACTCCGTTTTTGTCCAGCAGCACCATGCTGAAGTAGGATCTGGAGATTCTGTATGCTTGCCTACACAACAACACAACACAGTAATAATTAGATCCTTAAAGGAAAAATACACCTTCAGATTGTTGCTGAACAACTAACTGAAATATCTAAATCTCAGCATGGCCAGGTGCAAGATCCAAATAGCAGGAGCTCCAATTTTTTGATAAAGGTAAAATATGTGACAAGATACCATAAATAAAGTATTGTGGTACTACAGAAATAGATTGGCCTACAAATCTTATTCTCTAGACATAAGGAAGCATGTTTGTTTGGTACACACCCCAGCAAAAATCACACCATAATTTTAATAGATTGCACAGTGAAAACAAAAAATACTCTCCAAAAATGATTCCCCCTAAAGTCATTTCATCACATCTGTCTAAATAATTTATATATATTCTTTTGCCATATCCTTCTGATACTCTTAACACTGTATAAATCATCAGTCTAATGTTCAGTGCATTCTAGATATTATTCTGTAATCAAGTGTTGTAGTTTACTTTTATGGTGTAGCTACATTTCCCTTATCCTGACTTGTCTAATTCAGCTTGAGCACATTTCCCAGAATGCCCTTTAACAAGCCACAGAGAAGCCCTTCCTGTGTTTTTTTCCCTCAGTGTTGTCTGTAAGGCAGCGCTGCCTCCCAGGATAGGGTTATGGTTATAGTTAGGAAGAAGTGCTGCCTTACAGTCAACTTTTGGGGCAAAATAGTATCATGGGTCCAGAGAGCAGGTGTGAACTTGCATTCAGCTGTGAGTTTTATGTGTTAAGTGGAGAGATCTACAGCAGAGTCAGAGGTTTTCCAGACAAGGAAAAAGTGAGTCGTGTCCCTCACTTGTAATGCAATAAAATGGATCATTTGATTTCCAAGTAACTGAGGGAAGAAACCCCCCACCCTGTCTGTTACCTCAAACCCTCAATGACTTCAGTGGTAAGTTGTTTTTCCTTGATGCGGCCCGTCTCCTTAGGCGGGGAACCCAGGAGTTCAATCACTGTCACGTGTCGTAGATCCAAGCCACAGTCTGATTTCTAGGGAAAACAAAAAAAGATTTTCTTCACAAAGATGCACGGGAGCTTCCAAGACTCCAGGAGATTTTTACATGGCTCACTATTTATAAAATTCTCTCTGAAAACTTCCATTATTGTAGCTGTCATGTAATGCCGCAAAGCACCAAATGTCACCTTTTGCTCACCTGTATCATAATGTTTTGCAGCTTGTACTCCTGATCAGTTATGTCTGGCGCAGACAAGATCAGTATCCTTCTCTTTTCATAGAACTGATCCAAGAGTGCAGACACTGTCTTCACATCTGATTTAATCTCCATTGCTGCACATAAAGCACACAAAAAGTTACAACCAAATGCTGCATTTATACCCCACTATATGCTGTTATTTATATAGGGCAGCTTGATAATCACGCTACAGACTGTCAGTACTCACGAACACATTCAGCAGGGCCTCCGCTCCAGCTGCCTTGGAACTGGCAAACGCGGCTAGAGATCCCCCTCCTTTCATATCCTCCCTCACAGTGGTAGTCGCACACCGCACCATAGTTATTGCCATCTGAGGAGCAGGTGAGGTAGCCGTGCAGAGGTGGCAGTAGTTCGGAGCATCTTTTCACTGGGAGGAGAGAGCAGTGGAAAGAAGTCGTTTGGCTGCATGGTGTCATTCTTGCAGTCTGATGCTTGCTGTTTACTGTGTTTAAATTTATCCGATAAATACGATCATCAGGTCAAGAAGTTCATTCTCCTTTTTTCCTCTGACTGTTTTGGCGCCTTACCCTCAACACGAACAATGAACTTGCAGGCGGCTCTGTTCCTGGCTTGATCGTACACTTTGTATCGGATGATGTTTGCCCCCTCTTTGAACTGGGTGTCTGGAGCCTGCCCTACTAATATCACACTATAGAAAGACAAAAAAGGGACCAGTGTAAGGGTGTCACAAGAATCTATACTTAGGTGCCAAGTCAATACCAAAAACCTGATTACGATACCAGTACTAGTGTTTTCAGTATTGGTAGTATTGACTCAACCTGATACCTCACTCCGTAACTCACTGTTATTGTAATGTAGCCTCAGCCTGTATGTTTTAACACTTAAAACACTCAAAGTTGCAATCATGCCTCCAAGACTGTAATCAAAATGAAAGCACATAATCAGACCATTGTATTCATTGTTACAGCAGCACATTTTATCCAGTTCCACTAATTTTAAATTAGTATTTTGTTGGGCTGCTTTGTTTTCTACTTGAGGGCAATGGGCCAATGTTGCACTTGCAATTCGGTGTTCTTATTCTAAAGGAGCCTGTATGTTTCAATACTTGAAACAAAGTTCCTATTAACTTGTTAAGACTTATATACAGAGTTTTTAAATAAAGTGTAGTGTGCGCTGAATTGGATTTATCTTTTCTGTCGTGGTATAGAATCAGGTATAGAGAATTGTGGGATTTCACTGGTATCAACTGCCAAAATTGTGGTATCATGGCATTTTTAGACTGGTGCTACATTCCCTTAAAAGTGAACAGGAAGAGGAGAAAAAGAAAGGAGTTACATACTCAAGCGTTTTATCAGCTGTATCCGTGGCAACAGGGGGGTCCCAGGACACCCTGGCAGTCAGCTTTCCAGGCTCAGCGATCTTGATTCTGGACAGAGGACACTTGATCTTTGGAGGATCAAAATCTAAAATAATTACAACAAGATGGGAGATGATGGAGAGTGAAGAGTAACTTGATTTGAATGTCAACAACTTCCTGGCATCATTTGCTTGTTTAGCGTTGCTTTATTTCTTTTTCAAGATGAGAGGAATTTGAAGGCTGGAGGACAATAAACCTCGGTGAGGCCAGTCCACAGAACAGAGGGGCAGGAAATATGCTTGTTGTGTTTGTGTGGGTGGGAGGCAAGACACATGGGGAGCTGGGCTTGCGAAAGACTAATGGAAAACCAGACAGCAATGCAGATGGAGTGAATTTAAGTCCATCATGTGCCAGGGAGGTAAAAGTAAAACTCACTAGCGATAAAATCCAACTCAAGCACCAGTTTGTTTTTTATTTGAATATCAAGGTATAGCTTTACTTGGATCTGCAATCTAACACCTTGATGTGTACCTGAGCAAACAGGTTCAACCCCGCTCCATGACCCGCCATGCATGCAGGTGCGTGAGTGCTCCCCCTCGATGCGGTATCCAGGGTTGCAGGTAAAGTCACACCTGGAGTCCACCGCGAAGCCGTTGCTGCAGGTGTACCTGCCATGGAAGATGAGGGGCAGCACATGGCATCGCATCTCTGTAGAAACAACGCAACAGATTAATGTTATATGAAAGGTTAAAACAATTTGGGGAGCTCACATATTCAATAGGGCTGCAACTTACAACTATAATTCTTGATTGATCTGTCGATTCTTTTTTTGATTAATCATTTAGTCTATGAAGTGTCAAAAATGACAAATGCTCATGGGAAATCAGCAAAGTGATGTCTTCAAATTGCCTCCTTATTCTGATTTAGTAGCCAAAATAATCCACAGTGTTAATTTTATAATGATATGAATGGAGAAAAGTGAGCAAATCTTAGCATCTTAGTGATTTTAGTGAAGCTGTAATCAGCAAATGTTTGGGAATTTTACTTTATAAACGACCGGATTAATTCAAGTTATTACTGACTGATTTTCTGTTGATCGAGTAATCAGTTAATTGGCTAATCTTATCTTCATTAATATTCAGCAAGTGTTGGAAACCCTCAGCTCAAGTTATTAAGAGTGTTCAAACTTCCACATACGGCGGCAGAAAGCTGTCCCAGACCAGCGGCGGCTGGCGAGGCACTGGATGGAGCTCTTCCCCAGCAGCCTGTATCCTCGGTCACAGGTCATTTCACAGCGGGTGCCCAAAGTGCTCCGATAGTTTTTCCCTCGAGGGGAGAAGCAGGTCACCTCCCCATTGGTCAGACGTGGAGAATGACACCAATGTGGATCTGCATATCAGAAAAGACAAACAGAGGAATGGGATCTCAGTGCTCTAACAGAATAAAAGCCTTTTTGCAGTATTATAAGATGTGTATTTTTATGTGTGTGTGTGTGCCTCCTGTACGCACTGTTGTAGTCTAGTTGAGGAGTGTGGTCTTCTTCCTCTACTGCCACCTCGTTATAGCCAGTATCCACTGTGGTCCCAGAGCCAGCTAAAACAACAAAAGTCAATAGAACATGTAAAGAAACAGCAAGCAACCTCTGACAGATTTCATGCAACCAAAACGCCACATGAGAAACACACGGTTCTTCTCTCTGTGCGTGGGGTGTTATGACTTGTTAGGAAATGACTTTGAGCTTACGCTGTGCATCGAGAGTAAAATATAGGTCATAGAGAGGCAGGATGGCATGCAAATGATTCTCCCCGCAGAGTCTCATTTCCATAACCTTCTTTCAGGTTTCCTATAACACCGGCTCAATAACATTCCAGTCCAAAGACACCTGGATTTGTAATCAGCGAGGCTGACAGCGAGCCCACAGACACTCACGAGGGCTTTGGATCCTAAAGCATCGCCAGAACTATGTAAATCTAACAAAGGACACCAAAATTATCTTGTTTTCTTGGGAAGGGTCACAAGAAAATTAACCAAATTGAGGTAGATGAGTATAGATAAGGAATGTTTAATAGAAGATGTGCATGGATTTTATGTTTACCTTCTGCTTTTATCTGACTCCTGTCTTCTGGCTCTTTCAGACTTTATAGTCTGAGGCAAGAAAGATCAAGTACTTCAACCACCAGCTATGACCAGCAGCATGTTTTCATTATCTGCTCTGAATTTTCCAGTCACTCATCCCCTTCCATGCTGAGAGTCATGCCGTATTGTCCTTACACCACAGCCTTTATGCTGAATTTTATTCCCTGGTAGAACTTTCTGCGCTGTAAATCTCCCTCACTACCATTCCCTTTTCTCAGCATTTGTGGTCTCAGCACGTTATCCCCTTTCCCTTTCAGATCCCGAAAATGACTCCATGTTTAGAAATAAGTGCCAAGCTTGAGAGTTTCCAGTCCGTAAACCTCCCCCACCCCCCAGCCTGCAGTCAGTTCCTGCAGTAAGGATTGCTACCCTAGTTTCAGCTCACCCTTGTCTGTTAGGCTCTGAGTAATTTTTTGGCACAATGACACCCAAATAAAGAAGTTCAAGGAAGTTTCTAATGAAGGCAGTTGAACAGCTATTAGCGCTCTGGAAATGGTTCCAGTCTGTTCCAGTGATTTTTGTATTACACCTATCATCAACTATTTTTGTTTTCTTTTTAATCAGTTCCATGTTCCACTCAGTAACACCTCCCTCAGACTAATATTTCCCAAGTCCCACTTACAGAGAATTAGTCACAGTGGAAATAAACAAGTAAGCTCATTATTTTCCCAGGTATTTATGATGATCTATGCCAAAGGGCTAAAGCAATGTTAATAGACAGACATCTACACAGACATCTGTTCACTTGATGTTACTCTGGCCTGAATTATGCATCTGATCATCAAATGCAGTGTACACCCAGTCTCACATCTCATAGTGGCGGACTATTTTTAATTACACATGGGTGAAACTACTAGGTTGTCTTATTGTAGAATGCCCAGACACTGACACACAGCGGGCATCAGTCAAAGCAGACACAAATCCCACCGCTCGCAGCACACTGACTCCACCATGGAGTCATGCACAGGGAGAGCGTCCAAGAAAGTGGGTTGATGAGTCACATTAGAGGTAGGCACTACATACTTTAAGGCTCCACTATTTGATGGCTGGCTGACAAAAGCTGCTTGTTCGAGTAATGGTGAAGAAGATTTATAATTCAAAATGCCACTACTGATGAGAATCAATCCTGTTGGACTTGGAGAGGAGACAATCTGGGCCTAATAGAACAGGCTAGATGATGACTGACATGCTTTTAATCATTGTGAATTATCATCTGAGGGCATGTGTGAGTTTGGGTGGATCTAAGGTCATGTCAGTCAGTCACTATCTGGTGGGATCAAATGAGGGCTTGGCCACAGCTGGCCCAGGGGGGGGACTCAGTAATTAGCTGGTAGTGATTGGCTTTGAGCTGTAATTACATCTGAGAGCACTGTCAGCAACAGAGAAGCACCTGAAGAAGAAGAAGAAGAAGAAGAAGAAGAAGAAGAAGAAGAAGAAGAAGAAGAAGACAGTTGACCTGCATTGTTACAGCCACTAATACGATTAAATTCCTCAGATTTCACCAATGGGTGCGGGGTAAATGTGGAAGAGCTGTATCGAGCTTCTCGTTCCCTCAGGGATGAGGGGGCTCCATTTGTATTCATTCAATCCCCTCAAAAATCCAGCACATCTGCATCTAATACAACTTTTATTACTGTGGATATGAAAACATTCTCCAACTCTTTTCATTAGATATGGATTTTTGAATAACAGGCATGAGTGATTTGTATTGTCTCAGCCTATCTAATGTATACATTTATAGATTAACAAAGTTGTGACATCTTTTTGCTGTATCAGTCTGGATAAATAATAAAAATGCATTTGTAATACCATGGTAAAACTGAAGAAATTCACTATCATGAACTCCAAACAGACTATAACTGAAGAACGGGCTCGATCGGCTTCTCTTACCTTCACTGTTCAGGCTCAGCAACTCACCTGCAAAGTATAAAATGAACAGTACGACGGTGCGGCTGAATGACATGGTAAAACTTAAGAATAAATGCAAAGATGACACTGCCTCCTGAGTAGGTAAAACCAGCTTTTACGCAGTCTTCGGCGAGATCCCAGACTCACATAAAATAAAACAAGTTAATCCAGAGATAGATGACAAACGACAGTCAAAAAACTTTTTATTCCCACTGAAGAGAATATAGACGCTCCAATCAAACCAGCGGCTTCGCAGTTTTTGCAAGTTTTCTTAGCTCATCAAAGATAGGAAAAATACCACTTGGTGGCACCATCGGACTTCTCAGGTTTTCCCTCTGTTTCCTCCCACAATTGCATTAAACATTAGTCCATTTCATAAAACTCCACCCCTCCAAATCACAGTTGATAGAAAATGATGGTTATCCCAACAATGAAAATATAAATTATGAGAATAAGATAAAAGCTAATTTCCTGACGAAATAATAGGCTACTATAATAACAATATTCCCATACAGACAAGTGTACTCAGCAGTGACTTATAGTCGACCTTATTGTACTTTATAGTATTTTTTCGTCTCCTGTAGCTATATTTATACAATATTCCTATGGTGATTTGTAGGATGCTTGTGCTAGTCCTTTCTTATATGATTATTTCCCATAGATTCATATAGTTTTACAATAGTATTTCTCCTGTGACTTTTTACATTTTTCTGTAAGTGTTATTGCATTTTCCAGGTTTTGCATTATCCAAAAGAAATTGAAGCATTTATTTTTAATCTCGAGTATATCCAAAAATGCGAGCAATGTTATGACAATTTTAATGTCCAAATTGATCTGACTTGGCCTGCTGTACCGTGGCCTCCACCATTATCAAAGGAGGGAAACATCAGTGGTGTGAAGTTAGCCAGAGGTAGACAGAGTAAGAGCGGAAGCACAGAGATTCCCTTCAAAATAAATGCACACGTGTTGTCAAGCGTAAGAGATCTCGTATTTAAGTTCTGCATAGGCTTATGTGCTATGAAAAGGACATTTTGAACAGAAAAAAAAAACGTTTCACCACAGATTCCTTTTTAACTGTGTTCTTTGACACCAAAACAAGGTCTGTTCGTCCGCGGGGACTCCCAGGGGTCCTCAACAAAATAAGACTCCTAGTTTAATCGTGCCATAATTCAATTCACTAAACACTGTTACGCGAAAAAAAACTGTTATATTAATCTGTTATATTATGTTTTATTAATCATATATTAATATGCTACATTAATGTTTTATCTCAGCGCTCTGAATCTATTTCTATGACATCTAAACAATTTAACACTTAACACAAATCAAACTATTTTTTCCATATGAGGGTTAGGGTTCCCTAGGCTAAATTATATCAAATGGGATCAACTTGGGTGTCTGAAACATGATAAAGTTTGAAAATCCCGGGTCTGGGGTGTTTTATTTTGAAAGCTGCATCCTAACCGCGATTCCTATTTATTCAATCCCGGTTGACTTGACGCTAGTCGGGAAAGCTGTTTTCTCCCCTCAGGAAAGTGAATCTGGGTTAGTGACGACACTTCCCCCTCTCCTTGGATTTATTACCCAAAGTTTTTTTTTCTCCCCCAATAGGGCGCAGTGAAGTTTTCTATTTTTCAGCCCCAAGTGAAAAAGCTATCATGTCTCCGCCGTCTCGACGGCTTCAGACGAAGCCTGTGATTACCTGTCTCAAGACTTTTCTCATCTCTTACAGTCTCATATTTTGGGTAAGCTGCATGACATGTAATGGGGGACAACAAGCTAAAAGGCAACAATGGGCTAAGCGGCGGCGGTGCCAACGCTACATGACATCATTTTCTCTAATATGGACAGAGATCGTTTTTTCTGCTTAGATGTGAAGGAAATGTGCTGGAAAAGTGTTCATAATTCAAAATAAACCGGCTTTTCTAGGAAAAAAAGAACCACTTGTTGAAATTTCACCGACGCTGCGAGGTTGGAGCAGATGTTTTGTGTTTTTCTAGCCACTCGGCGGCGCAAATCGTTACAATGTTTCAGTATCTTCAAAAGGCAAACAGTGATGTTAGTTTGTGTCAGTGACTGGGATTGTAAATGTATCATATCTCCCACTTATTACAAGCCGTGTGATGTTATATAGTGCTTCCCATTGTGTTTGAAAGTCTAGATTAAACACTGTCATTGATGTTGTTATTTTAATCAAAGTGCGACGTTTTTGTTCAGGAGAAAAATTAAGTTTATTCTCAAGAAATCAGCAGCCAACGTTATCCCTTCGCGTCCATTAATCTTTGCACTCAGCAAACAGCCTTCGCCCAGAGACTGATAACACAAAGTTCACGTCAATGCTTTTATCTGGCCATTTATTGCTCTCGGTTGGGTGAGCTTATGCCTCCCGTCAGAGTTGTGTGGGTAATGTTAAAGAGAAAGATGCTGCTGGGATGAGGAAACCACAGGCTGTCTGTGGCCCCAGGTGTGTGTTTAATAAAATGTTGAGGGTAAATCTTTGCAGCAGAAGTGTCCGACCGAGGGGGCGGGAGGGATTTCTCTGACAGACACAGGTTTGCCTCAAGTGAAATGTGTTTGTGTGTCCATATAAACTAAGTGACTGAATCGACCAAAGGTAAAAAAATATTAGAGATAGCTTCCTGATTCTGAGTTACAGCCCCATTTTGCACAGTCCACATCTAAAGGAAAATCCTCCAACTCTTGCACTTCTCCATATCTACAAATGTGATTGGTAGACCTATAGGTTTAATAAAGGAAATCAATAAGGGATACTGGCTTTTACCTAACCCTAACTCAAATGTTTTCTATATTCAGTGTAGATCGATGATCCCTTTGAAAAGCTGTATAAGTATAAAAGTTTTAATTAAAAAATGCTACTTATCCATTTTGGAAAACATTTGGAGCCTTAAATTCATCGGGCAGTATTTGAGAAACATACATGACTAAAGAAATTTGCTGTTTTCTAAGCAAATGTCTCCTAAATTCAATATCAATTGGCCTAATGTTCACAGAGTGGTTAAATTTCAGATTGGGTTTCTTTCTGTAATCATTTTGGCATGAAACTTTTCATGTGAACCCTGGTTTGTGTGGTGCTAGACTCCAGTATTTTCACAGCTGTTTTACGGGGCCTTCTGACAACAATTGTCACGCAGCGCTTTTTAACTGAACGTGATGGAAGAGGTGAGCCGGTGTGTAATTAAGCGGGAGGCTTTTGAGCCTTAAATCTCGGGGTTTGTGTCTCAGAAGCAGCCTAGGCCTCTTGGATGGTTCCCTCTGGCTCTCTGATACTGGAGCTGACTCACCCTGCTGTCTCCCAGTTCACAGGAGTGATCCTGCTGGCCGTCGGGGTGTGGGGGAAGGTGAGCCTGGAGGCCTACTTCTCCCTGGCTTCTGACAAGAGCACCAACGCGCCATATGTCCTCATTGGGACCGGAGCCACCATCGTTATTTTCGGACTGTTTGGCTGCTTCGCTACATGCCGCGGAAGCCCATGGATGCTCAAACTGGTCAGTGCAATGTTGAGAATTAAATGCCTGTCTTCAAACTCTGCCTTGTCTAATTGTTTTGTTTGTTTTTTTGTGCCATTCAGTATGCCATGTTCCTGACCTTGGTGTTCCTAGCCGAGCTTGTGGCTGGAATCTCAGGCTTCCTCTTCAGGCATGAGGTGAGTTTCCTGATGTAAATACATTAAAACTTGGGGAAATAAACACACACAGAACAGCCAGCCAGCCAAAATATAACCTTTGTTTTGAATCACCCAGATCAAGGCCATATTAGGAGATGCCTATTCAAACGCTGTGAAGACCTACAATACCACCGACCCCCGAAGCACTGCAGTGGACACCATTCAAAGGAGTGTAAGTGGGAGGTTTACCGTCACTTTAATGGTGCTCTTATCTGACTTCAGATTATTTGTCCCTCTTACTGTGTAAACAAAAGAGCTCTTGGTCATACAAGCACCTTTTAAAATATCAGCAGCACCTCTAACCAGAAACCTAGGCTGTTCACACTGTTCACAGTCATTTGTGCGATATAGTGGCCTGTCCCAGATGACCAATATGACCCATTGTTGCCTGTCATTAAAAAGGCTGACTCACTTTTTTGTTGCAAAGAGAAACTTGTTACAGCATTGGCTTAGTTGTTTTTTTTTTTCTGTGCTTTAACATGTAGTTGCATTGCTGTGGGGTGAACAATTACACTGACTGGGAGAAAACGAACTACTTCAAAGACAACGGCTTCCCTGCCAGCTGTTGTAAAGACAACACTAAATGCTCACCAGAGACCCTCAAAGATCCAGAGAAGGCCGAGGCGGAGGTGTACACAAAGGTGAGACCGCTACTGCTGCTTCTGCCATTCGATATGTGCAATTTAAAGCCATGATTTTTGATGGATTTCACCGTACTCGAAACAAACAAGGTGATTGTTGTTCAAAAATGGTGTGATCGTGTTTGCTATAAGGCTGCTCTGTAATCTTTTCTATGATGCAGGGCTGCTTCTTATTTGTGACCAGTATGATGGAGAGCAACCTGGGAATCATTGCAGGGATTTCTTTTGGAATCGCTTTCTTCCAGGTATAATCACATATGTTCAGCTACTACTGATGTAAGAATAGAGGAGAACAGAGATTAATTTGATGTGATTGGCGTGGTGTATGTTTTCATTAACTGATATATTTTTTATTCACTTCTGTTCAGGTCATTGGAGTGTTCCTGGCCTGCTGCTTGTCTCGGTACATCACCAACAACCAGTATGAGATGGTCTAGCAGTGTCCTTCCACAGGTACTACTTTCTGTTGGAAACTGTCAAAGGCATGAAATACATTCTGGGAAAGCCAGCTGTATTATTTCTTCATTTCAGACTAATCATCAAAAGATCAATATGAAGCTCACATACAGATTGTGAACTTGTGGTACCAATAAATGGAAGCTGAATCTGTAGTTTAATCAAAAGTTTAATGCAGATTAGACCCTGACCAGTACATCAGTTAGTCCAGTGGTTCTCAATCGTGGTCCTTGGCCCCGAGCACTGCTGGTTTCCATCCTACTGGCTGGTTAATTGCATTCACCAGATATTCCAGGTGTAACTGAGTCCCTGATTACATGGCTAAAATGAAAACCAGCAGGGCTGTGGACCCCGAAGACCAGGGTTGAGAACTACTAAGTTAGTCAATATTATTGTCCGATATTGAGTCATCACATCATCGATATTGGTGTATGTGTTGCAAAAATTTGCATTTTTATGCATTAAAAAATATCATTCAAGATAGTTACTGTATGATTTTGTACTTCAAGATACCGACATTGGTATTGGCCCCAAAAATCCATTATCAGCGAGACTCTAATGTAGATATAAATCTGCTGTTTTGCTCAATAACTTGCCTGTGTCTAGCAGCCCGTCTAACACCGTGTTTCTGTCTCCGCAGGTTACTGACGGGCAGCTCTTGATGCAAACTGACTTAATGGAATCTCTCATAATTTTAATATTGTATGTGTGTTAGTTAATATCATTTTAGAGGGGGAAAAATGTGCTGCTTCTTTTATTGGATCAGACTAACATGGCAACCAAGCAGAAGGGAATATGTTAATGGAAATCATAAGGGACAGTATTTACAGTGTAGTTTGTCAAAAGAAAAAGAAAAGTCACCAGTACAGTTTGTAGTTCACTTCTGTTGCTCCTGGGGTTTAATTAGGGATTGCCACGAAGCATAGATGTCAATATATAGACAGTGTTACTTTTTTATTTGAGTTGATTGTTAACTCTACCGGTGTGTTAACATTCCCAGTTCTCTTAAAAAAAAAAAAAGTGACTTTAGATATTGTGGCTGCCTTATTCTGTAATTTTGCCAAACTCTGTAGCTAAAGATATGGAAAACAGGAAAGAATAAGCTGATGAATGTTAAAATTCTGTGCAACATTCAGTGAATTTCTGTGTTTGTGAAGCCCATATATAGCTTGAGAAATAGACAAGAGGTAGCCGCTCTGAAATTGAATATGTGTGATTTACAATGAGGAATTGGCAGTTGTATGGAAAATGGCATTGGCCTAATTGATTGTGTGGGCACAGCCTTGGCCAGCTTCTGGGAAACCTGCGCTTATACATGGCAGTTACAGCTTAGTTCTCATATTGCAATTGTCAGTGTTAAATTGTTTTTCATTTGTGGATGCATGTGAAATACTTGAAAAATAAAGATGGAATCCGGTATCTTTATCTGTGTGCAGCTCTATAAACGTTCAAGGATTTGTGTGTGGCACAACAATTTGCCTGTCCTACAATTCTTGGCTTCCACATTCATCTAAAAAGCTGAAGAAAAATCCCTCTTTTGCACAGGAAGAGATGTTATGGTAGATAAAAATTACTTGGTTATCCAGAGCAATTTCTATAGTAATACAGTTTCATTCTAATGAGGGATCCAGTAGCAATCCAAATCCCATGTGTGCACTTAAAAAAAGTTAGACAGAAAGTTGTGGTTGACTGTAACAAGGTATTTGCATGCAGTTTTTTTTTTTTTTTTTTTTTTTTTTTACAAATTTTAAGTAAAAGGTCTGAAATATATAGTCTATATTAGAGTCTATAAAGTAAGTGTCTAATCAACACAGCAGCTCCTAGCTGTGTTTTGGTTTTACATCACAACATTAGTGTTTTATTTGATTTCAAGCTTTGGGCACAATAGTTTGTATAGCGATAGGACTGTCTAAGTTGAATCATCATAATCTAATTGTATATGTGCACTTATGAATTGAATAGCATTTCCCTCTAATACCACGAGCCATAAGAGTGCATTTTGGTTACAAAGCAACATCTTTTTTTGACCATGCTGATGACACAGTGAACCTCCAGAAAGTCCAGGTGACGTTCACCCAGCAACCCCTGCTCCGAGTTCAAAATAAGACGTGGTTTACGCATGATTTGTTAGACGCAGTTGCGCATGCTGTATGTTGAAATTTTTGATCACTCCTGCGATTTGGTCCAGAATAATATTTCTTAATCACTGGGTTGCAAAACTGTTTTTTAATGTCCTCTACATGTACACAAATAATAATCCATGGACTCTTACCTTACTAATAGTGACCAGCACTCTGTGACCCAAATTTTAGAGCTTTATTAGCCATTTCAGACTTACTTTTCTGACTTTTTTTACATGAACCTTCGTTATCCATGTACTTAGTATCACTGGAAAGAGAAACTATTCTGTCATTTCAAAATACACAGTACTGGAGTTCCTGTCCCCATTCACTCAAAAGTTTTGCCTTTTATGGCCTAAATATAGTCTTGGTAAGTTAACTTTCACTGCTAGGAATAATACAGATAGAAAAGGCATGTGCATATGGTTGGAACATTTCACATCAGACAGTATAAATTGACTATGTATCCCCTGGTTAGTATGGTGTTTCTGGTCATATATATAGAATATGATTTATTGATTCATTTTCAATACTTTTAAAGTGGAGATCATTTTAGGGATTTTTAGACTACAGCTCCAGGCTGTGCAGATTGATGACATCAAATGCTAAAAATGTGGATATTTGGCTGGCAAATGTTGGCTGGACTGCTCTGGGCCCAAGATGTGGATCAGTTCAAATTTTGAGCATAATAAGGGAAATATGGCATATAAAGTAACCTTTTTTAAATTTAGTAGGCCCTCATTTTCTCATTACTTGTAGCTTTTTCTTTTATGTCATAACACATTAAGTGCAGATGTGTTTCTTCTCTGTTATGCATTAATTTGATAACTTTTGTTGTTTTCAAAGGTATTCATAATGGAACAGTCTCACAATAAAATTTGATATTTGATCTACAACACACTGCTGGCATCACACTGCCTGTGTTTATTATGACATGCAGTATTATTAGAGGTAAATTTCCATAAATTCAAATATAGGATGTCAGAGTGATGATGAGTTTATGTTCCTGGTCAGAGAACATTATTAGAGCCCCATGTGGCTTTGGAGAAATTAACTAGTCCAAACACCAGGTGGCAGTGCTGTTTAACATAACATAACAGACCCGGGCTGCAGGCTGGTAACACAGACAGGAATATAATGAGAATATGATCTTGGTCACATGGGGGCACACACGACAAAACACTGAACAAGTACAAACGGGGCTGCATATGAGTTACAGTTGAAACTGAGGATGGATTGCACCGGTGCTGAAAATGTGCTTGTTTCTTGACATTAAATCAACACAGGCCAACTGCACGCCCAAAAAATGATAGTGCATGATGGTAGCAATTTGCTGCATACACTTTTGCAACTCTGCAATCGTGTACTAGTCTTGTCTACAAGTTATGGACAGCCAGGTTAAGATAGGAAGCAAGCAGGGTGCAGTTAATTCCAGACAAGCCCACACAATATATTTGACAGGCAGCCTTAATGTGATTTCTAATTGGTCGGTTTTAGGTCAGATGCTGTAAGTCTCCGCCCACATCCCCCATGCTGTCCAGTCGGCTCAGAGATCCAGCGGAAAGGGGGCGGGTGTCTGTTTTTTTTCTCACCCGGCGTGTGCCTTATAAAAGGGCGGTTCCGCAGTCAGAGATCTGGGGAAATTTCACTTTTCTTCCAGGAGGGTGGTGTGCGGATCCTGAGAACATCTTGACTTGGTCGATAAAACCAACGCACAACCATCAAAGAAAGCGTTCTCTCAGGTTACCTCGTGGTTCAGGTCAGTAGACGTTTATTTTATAGTTGTATCTTCTTAAATTACTGCCAGTCAAAGGTATATTGATACAATTTGAGCGTAATGGGCATTGCATTGCGGCAGGGTGTCGGTAGGTCACGTATTTATTGACTCAGAGTACATTGCAGCTTCCTGTCAGCACTGCTGCTTGTAGTCAGCATGAAGTCTGAAATCGGCTGCCTCGTTTGTATGATACAGCCTGCAACCTTGCTGCAGTAGCAGTAGCTTTTTTTTTTTTTTTTAAGGCTATATGGTAGTCTTCCTGCCAGTGCCAAACGTTGAACGCTGTCTGTTCAGTGCACTTGGCAGGAAGGGTCCTCTTCCTCAAGTTACACCGCTGGCAGGCTTGCACACACGCAGCGTTTGATCAAGCTGCTGCTGCACCGGATGATGAATTCTCACCTTTTATTTTCAATCTCATTCTCTTGTAGATCAGCCACCACCAAACATCAACCCTGCCTTATTCCACCTGCCTGCTACAACAACCAAGCCAACCTACAAAGCCTTCACAATGATGCAGATCAGCAGCGACTCAGCCAGCAACAAGCACTCCCTCATCAACGTCATGCACCGCTTTATAGCAGCAGCCAACAACATGGATGAGACCATCATGGTGCCAAGCCTGCTGCGAGACGTGCCGCTGGAGGAGCAGGGCACCAAAGAGGTGGAGACCAACAACAACAATGAGCCGCCGTGCCCCAACAAGCAGAGAGACATGTACGAGCACTACCTCCTTCTCAAGTCCATAAAGAATGACATGGAGTGGGGCCTGCTGAAGAAGGAGATGAGCAGCGGGGCCAGCTTCCTGGAGATGGCGGTCAAACAAGAGGAGCAGCAGCCGGTGACCGGGGAGCTTCCTCTTGACGACAACTCCGACCTGGAAGACCAGTTCCACTACCACCTCAGAGGACTGTTCGGAGTCCTGTCCAAACTCACAGTGCAAGCAGACCACCTCACCAACCGCTACAAGAGGGAAATTGGTGGGGGAAACTTCATGAGATAAAAGTCAAATCTAATTTTTGGAAACTTGGACTTCTTAATTTGCAACAGCAGGATGATTTGTCATGAGAAGGGCCCCATCTCTCTCTCTCTAAAAGATCTCAGTGGACAGTGAACTGACCAGGGCAGCCACCTTGTGACTCCTTTCAATCCTGTCTGAGTAGCGACACTCCAGCTCCCCTGTCCCCTCCCTTCCCCCCATCTCCACTAAAACATAACTGAAAACCAATGACATCAGCACATGCCCCTGAGCCTGTAGGGAAATTAGTCTGTAATATAACAAGGTGCTTTCATTGTCAGTTCAAGGGTTGACACTTGGCGCTTGTTGGTTAGCGAATGTGTTTCTGTGCCCAAGTCCAGATGAATCACAACTGTGGTAGATATACAGAAACTTCCCATGTCTTTCATTTCAAAATTTGAACAGAAATGTGTTAAACAGGTATGTGTGACTGATAAGAGAAGGTTTCTGACTAGAGGAGAATTTGGAATGCTGGTTATTCTGTCCCTCCTTAAAATATAAATGAATATTTAATTCTGGGCTGAAGGGCCTTCATCTGAAGAGGTTTTTAGACCATCTTGCCACTTGGTATTTCTGTAACATGGCGTGCCTTGACTTTTTATATACCCTCATGCCCTGTTCAGTTGCCCCCTGTCTGGTCCTCATTGTCTGAATGCTTAAATGGTATTCAAAGTGTTGTAATGCAACGACTTGTTTGTCCTCACATATTTCAAAACCATTTTTATATTGAGCAGAAATGCAGTACAACTGAAATAAAGAATTAGAAAACTAAGTTACTGGCTTACTCTGTTATGTATGCAGACAAGTGGAATTCCCTCCTAAGTAGCAGCTTGAGTATAAACATGCTTTGACCAGACTGTTGTTAAGGAAGTTCAAAGTGAAGGTTATGTAAAGTGTGTATTTGAGGGATGGACTGGAATGTGGTATGATGCATTTCTTTACAGGCCATAACATGAATCTGTTTGCATCAATTTAGTAGTTATTTCAGTTAGCACATGGGACTGTACCTTGTTTTTCTATAAAGTAGGACAAGTCTAGCAGCTGTTACATAATGTTGGATTTCAGGGATTTAAGATGTGCCCTAACAAGTAAGGATTTACCTGAGGGAGGAAATACAAATACATGGTACTAAAGGGCCATACTTTACTCACAGGGCATCTGTTAACTTGACTTGTACAACATTTGTGCATCATTTCCATTTGTGCAAATGACTGCTCATGTAGATAAGAGCAAATAACCAAAGTGCTTACAGTTCAGTATTGTAGGATTGGGATTACAGTAATATTAAAATTCATGCTTTGCAGCATTTGTATATCCTGCAGTATCCTGTGTTTTATTCTGTCAGCCCTTTGATTGTAGTAAAGCTACAATCCCTTTTACTCACCACAACTGAGGTGCAATAAAGATGCTTGAAATGATCACATTTTCATGAATATTGGCCTGATCTGCAATGCTCAAACCATTGCAATTCAGCACACTGTCCTTTATTTGGTTTACATGAAATGCAGAAAATAAGTGGCATTACAATCAGGCAATGGAGCTTTTTGTTTTTCATTCACAGCCTGTGAAATGCAAATAAAAATTTGCATTATATTACAGTGTATCATATTCCCCCATCTCCAGTGTTGAGGTGGACCCCACTTATCATTTTACAGAATCACACAGCTTGACACCACACTGAAGATGTTTTTTGCAAGTCAAATTTCCCTTTGCATCACAGACCATTACTGGCCTTATATGTGTAATGATAAAAAAGTTAATTTGTTAAGTATAAATATTCTTTAAATGAAAAGACACACCTGTATTAACCTCCCCCGACAGATCAGAGGCCACTGTGTATTTTCTTCATATTTTCACAGGGCAGCCAAGATGTTACATTGGACTTCACCTCACAGGGTTGGAATAAAGCTATAAAAGGCAGGTACACTGACCCATCTAAGACAAGAGATAAGATTATTTTGGCGAGACAGTAAACCTGATAAAAAAAAAAAAATGAAAGGAGTTAGTGGCACAGAAAACAATCTCCTAAACCTCTATGTGAAGTGACCAAAAAAAAAA
>OMKZ01004069.1:11614-21845 GCA_900302535.1 Neoniphon sammara
TGGAGTGCGGTAGATAGAGGGATGAAATAGTGAAGGGGGCTGGAAGGGAGCAGAGAGGGGTGGAGGGATGAAGTGAGGTTAAGAGAGAGATGTCAGGAGGTGTGGAGGGATAGGCTGAAGTGGAGGGATGAATAGTTGGTAGGTTAGCAGAGAGGTAGAGTACTCGAGCAGCCAGATGGCAGGGTTGATTAGAGGTGTGCCATATGGTGATAATACACCAGCCTGGCAGCCTGACAACACCTCAGGTTTAACCTCGTTTACACCTGCACACACACACTCTCACCCTCAGACACCCCTCTACAGCGCTCTATTCGGTGCTAGTAGGAAGCCATGCATCATGTCTTGCTGCGCTAGTCCATCGTACACCGCAGAGTTCGGCCTTAAATCCGTGTTGCTAACATCCATCATAGATTAACCGTGAGAGCATGAACTTCAAGCTGCGAGAGAGAGAGAAGAAGAGGGGAAAAAGAGGCAACAGTAAACATGTCATCCTCCATGAATGATGCAGTTCCCCTCTCAGCAACAAATACCTGCTTTTGGCCTGGAGGTGTGGCGCCTTCACTGGGCTGAACAGTGTCATTTTGCATGTGCCAGAACGCGGCGGTGAGATGCATAGTTTCCCCGGGCTTTGTGAAAATGTGGTCAGCGGTGTGTGAGATATTGCTTGTGACATATGGATGAACAAATGAATAATGTAGCACCCCCTCCCTGGACTAATCAGTGAAAGCGGTGAGAAGCATCATTCCCCCTAGTTTCCTCAAAATCCGATCAGTGGTATCTTAGAAATTACATCTGACAAACAGACAAACAAATGAACAAACAAACAGATGGTGGGAGACTGATCCATGGCTCCCCTCATTTCATTATGAGGACAAAAATGAGTTCACGACTGAACTCTCCACACAGAGGCAGGTGAGAGGCTCTGAAGCCTCAGGACATTATTACACTGTGTGGTTTGGGCATTTAGCGGATTATTCAGAGCGACCAACGATGAATGAGCAGATAGACAGATGTTCAGTGTTCGCTAATGCGTTATATGTCTTCTAAACCACTTTCAAAAACTTTAGTAAAACTCAATATCCAAAGTTCCAGTCAAAATGACTCGGCCAAGAGATTGTGGACTGGTTAAGGCTCTCATCACTGCAACTGCACATGGAGAGCTGGTCAGGGATCAAATCTCACCACAAAGAGAAACAAAGTGACTGCTTAAAAAGGTGGGTAATAAACAAATCATATTGAAGGATTTAAAAGGACACCTTATGGCAGAGTTTTCAGTCCTGCTCCTCAGGACTGATGCTGATTCTCGATCCTCACAGCGAGTTAATTACATTCATCTGGCATCCCTGGTGTAAAATAGTCCCTGATTATATGGCTACAAAGAAAACAAGCTGGGTTGAGTCCTGAGGACCAGAATTGAAAGCCAATACCCTACAGTACCTGATGCTTTCAGTCCTCAGAACAAAAGCACAAACCAACATGACATCCTAACACACACACACACACACACACACACGCACACACACATGCACACCCACACGCACACCATGCAACCAAAATGACAGAACAGATAAAAGCACTGATCAAAGCCCAGTCTGATGCATCATTCCTCCTCATTTAATCTGATCAGTGATGCCTTGCATAATATGCTTAACAAATGAATACACACACTAACTCTAACTATAGTCCTTCTGGAATCTAATTTGACTTAACCAAAACCAGCTAAATTGTGTTGAATGCTTTGTGCTTTTTTTTTTTTCTTAACTGAGATGACATTTTGACAGTATAAACTGACTGGAGAATAGCAACAGCAGTCATCATCCTTGTGTGAGAAGCAGCAGATCACTATTTGCCACCAATGTACAATATGCAAAGAAATCCAGAAATCCACTAATAAATGCCTTTGTGTTCAGCAGTATTTGAGTGGATGACAGCACCATTATAATCCTGTGAGTATATGGGTGTAAATAGAGGGAGATCAGTGTTGTACTTTACCTTGTTGGAGGTAAAGCAGCAGTTTGCCTTTCTCCAGCACCAGAGTGAGGCTGTGTTCTCTCTGTCCCTCTGCATGGAGCAACGTCCCAGAATTCCTCAGGGTTTTGAACTTGAGAGAGATGAGCTCCCTGGCTGTCCGGCTTGGCCTCGGACTCAACCTGTAGAGGAGGCTGCTGCCGCCATCAAAGCTCGCCACATCAGAGGCTGCAGCATAACATGGAGACACAGAAGGCAGAGCTTCACTGTAGAGTCAGACAACACCCAGACACAGTCAATGTACAGGCAGAACTTTACAGTCAAAACAGAACTTTTGAATCAAATAACGCAAATACCTACTCAGAGTTTTAAACACCACAGGCGTTGCAATATGAGTCGATCAGCATGCATTCAGGGCCTAATTAATTAGTCTTGGAATGAAATGTGACCTTAGAAATGTGCGCATTGAAATCCATATCGCCACTGTTATGAATTTGAATTGCACTTAATGTTGTATTTGGCAAGATTTTATGTAAAGCTCCAATCTTATTAGCACCCAAACACCCGTCTTATCAGCCTAAATCACACTCACACACACACACATATAAAAAAGTCCCATCCCCACTAATTAAAAAGGTGTTAGCCCAAACAATATTCTGGTGTCGGGTGTGCACACTTTAACACCAGAAATCAGAACTCGAGGGCAAAATACAAAGAGCAGTGTGTGAGCAATCTGTCCAAGCACACATCTAGAGGTTTGAGGTGTGTGTGTGTGTCTGTGAGTGAAGAAATATTACGGTGAAATACAGCATTTTGGACAGAACACATCGCATTGCAAAACAGGCCAAGCCTTGACATTTAATTTGGATGTTTATAATGCAGCAAACCGAAGCTTGTTCCCGCGCACTCAAACCCCTGAATCACTCGTATTTCATAGCAGAGGCATTTGTCATTTATTCTGACAGTTAATTCCATTCTTATTGAACACCATAATGAGACAGTGTGACCTTTAATGCCCCTCTCACACACAGATACGGCACTTAAATCAGACAACAGCCCATATTTTCTGGTGGCTCATGGTGTTGTTACATTGTTTGAATCATATCGACTTTGCCTGCTAATTCCTCGCTGACTGAATGCTTTCTAATGAGCCAGAGCGACCCGCCACCCCTTAATGCAGAGACACTTCAAACAGCACACCAAAACCACACCGTCGAGTTTCTGACAGCCAACAGCCTCAGATCTAAAAAAAAAGACTGTCATAAATTATCTCATTGTGATAGCTCAATGTGTGCATCTGGGTGATAAAACGTATATGAGTGTGACTACAAGGTGTCACCTGCATCAGGAATGTTTTTTTCAAGTCGTCACAGCTCCAGTGTAAAGCTACAAAGTCTAGCGACACTAGTTAGTAGTTTGAGGGGCCAGGTCCTTGCAGGACTGTATGTGTTCAAAAAGTGTTAAAAAGAAATCACTAAACAGTTTTAGCATATATTTTAAGATGTAAGTGAAAGCATGGGACATAGAAGTTAAGAGAAAGAAGGAATGGGAGGAAGTTGAAGTAATATACATAAGAAAAGAAAGGAAAGAAGTAATTCTGAAGGGTCTGAGGTAGACGTCTCGTGCGGGACCTGACACAACAGGGCGCGGCATGGGAGTGTGCAGGATGCAAAATGTTAAGGTGGGAGTGGGAGAACAGGAAGACTCGTGGGCATCCTGCAGAAACAATAATAATAATTGAGTGGGACACAAAAAATAACTGTTGGCAGGAGCGGGACAAAATATGACATTTTTGCAGGAGTGGGATGAAAAAATCTGTCCCGTGCAGAGCTCTAGTCTGAGGTCAGTCACAAACCCGATCACAAGTGGTCACTAGAGACGCATTTGAGATGCACCATAATGCCAGGTGTGTACAGCAATCTGTCTTGGCTGTCCACCTGTGATCTGATCTGATCTAATGTTGTTAACTGTTTCCCATCTTCCCATCAGCCTCCACAGTGTCATTCCAGGTGCATTTGTTTTAAGAACAAGAAGAAGAATTGTGTTCGATTGCAGCCAATATGGATTCTGACCAGGTAAGCTAACTGAGAGATGAAACTATACAATTTAGCAGCTGGAATAAAGTTGTATATTAGTTGCAAATTAAAAACGGCTCCTGTTGCATATTGTAAAAATTTCTCTTTGTGCTTTATAAGCAGTTCTGCAGATCTCCTACCTATCCCTTTATGGGAGAAATGATTGAGGTTTTCTAAACTCCTTCAAAAGAATTTATGACAATTGGATGCTTGTTTTTATATGGAAAAAGCAAAATTTTCACCCATTTTTTTAATAGTCTGATAACAATTAGTGTGATTTAAAAAAACAAAGTGCTAACGGCTAAGTGGTTAGCCACCCATGCTGCTCAGTCACACGTTACTGGAATTGTAGTGATTCTCCATCCTTAGTTTTGTCGTCAGATTAGACAAAAATGGACATGATAGATCTTTTTTTATGTCTCAGAAGCAAGCTAGAATGCTTCTAGTCATAAATTTTGTCTGACATGAGTCACTAAGAGCCAGCTGTGACATATTTTATGTGTGTGGAAATGTTAGCTTTTTGTTCGCAAAATCATTATTTCAGTTGGAAAGCGGCAGCACAATTCAGTGGCTCCAGTCCCATTTAAGAGTAAAATGTGCAGACAAAAACAGACAAGTTTTAAATGTTAAATGCCAGTGTAAATCATAGGCTGTGACAGGGATGATTATGTGCAATCCTGATGTACTTTACCCACAGGGAAAATGCTTTCATACAGAATTCCATATTTGGGCAAAGGTTTGTGCTCAACATTATCTGAGGCCTATGTCTCAATTTTAATGCAGTCCTGATCATTTGATGCTAAGATGTCACATGTATCACCTTTAATCCATTGTTGCATACCTTAAAATTGGATTTTTGGAGCCTTTAGGTCCCTTTCAGTAATCACGTACAATAGCTCAAAAAAGGGTATAATAAAAAACGTGTGTCAAGGTTCATCATTCTGCATGTTCACACTTTCAGCAGGAACTTTGAAATGAATGAGTCAGATTGAACTTACTGTAAGGACACCCATATATCTCCAGTCTGAGTCCAATCCGCCCACTGGGATTCCAGTCCAGAGGGACGAGGCGGAGGTAGCGAGCTGTGACCGGCTGTTGAAACTTGTACTGAACCACGCTGTCTGCATTACTGTTACCTGGAAAAGCCTGGACAAAAACAGAGCAATGTGTTAGATAGCTGTCTGCCCAATTATCCATCCATCCAGCCATCTTTTTTTTCTTTTTTCTTTTTTTGTAACACACTGGTGGCTGCAGCTATGAAGGTGTGGAAAAATATTTCATTCCTAGTACAACATCTCTAATGGCACAGTGTTTCTAGTAATTAATTCCTGGAGTACATCAGGCAAGAGCGTGGGGTTTTGTATCTGTTTTGTATTGTGATTCTTATAATCAAGCTGTGAACATATTCTCTTTTAACTCCTCACTGAAGTTTCAGTGCTATCCTAGAGGCTAAAAAGCTACTGTCTTTGAACTTCCTCCTGACAAAAGGCATGCTGTGCAGAGAGAGCCACATTTTTGATGAGCGGATCCTCAAACAAGAGAGATTTAGCGCTCGTAGTTTTAGTAAACATCTGGAGTGCGGTGAAACAAATCTCATTAAAGTGCTTTATTCTAAGACCGCCTTTCTGTATTTTCAAACTTTGAGCTCAAAGGGGGCATTGATCCTAAGTGCTGATAATGTGTGTGTGTGTGTGTGTGTGTGTGTGTGTGTGCCCCCAGTGATCAATAACTCTGGGACCTTTTCTGTCTCCACCCTGAGCTTCTCTCATAAGACTAATGGCTTCTATTTCCCCAATCAGCTGCCTGTATCCAATGGGATTCTCTGGTTGACATACAAGTAGCGCACATGGAGCAGAGGTCACATTAAAATGCGTAAAAAAAAAAAAAAATCATTTGTGCATTTGTGTGTGTGTGTGTGTGCTAAAGTGTGACGTACTTGTGTCTGTGTCTTGCACACTTGGCAAGTTGACCGACTGCGTGACATTGCGCGTGTGTGCACGGGTGTGTACTGATGTGGCTATGTGAGAGAAATTGGCTTCCCTGGTGCTGCATAATTGTGATCTCAGTGCCGTCCTCAGTGCTTTGAAGGGCTGAGCCGGCTGGGCAGCGGAGCGTTAAGCTCAACAAATGGCTCTGTTTCCTGCTGAGGAGGCTGAGGAGAGCGGCATCTCATTTACTTGGCGAGCGTCTTTTGAAATATGACCAGCCTCTGACAAGCCCTCAGTCAAGGAGAGGGGAGAAGGAGAGAGAGAGAGAGAGAGAGAGAGGGAGAGAGAGAGAGAGAGGAGAAAGCAAAGAGATGAACAAGACAGAAATGTAAAGAAAAAGGGAGAGGGAGAGAAGGAAAAGGAGACAGCAGCACTCATAGCATTCCTCTAAGCTGAGAGGTCCATGAGGAGAACAGACTCACTAAGCTGGCCTGACTAATCTATGGAGCTTTAAAAGCTTTAAAAACACACTGAAAGCTGATCTGGATTCATCACCTTTCATGCGGAGTGTCAAATCAACAAGTTTTTAAGCTGCGACAAGTCATACCCCGTTCTCCCCAGAAAAGACTCTTAGCGATGACTCCCAGCCCTCAGGGGGGATTGTATCCTTCGCCGTGAGAATATTGTCTCCTGTCAACTTCAAATCAGAGGCTGTTCTCCAGACCACTACTCTAACAAGAAGGATGTGCTGTCTGCCAGGAGGTGGGAGGAGATGCTTGACTGCCTCTACCTCACATCGAGCTGGCTCTCAGCCTGACAGTAGCATTGTTCAATCAACAGAGACCAGCTTAGCTCCCTGTCATTCTCACATATAGAAGTTTGCTCAAGGGAGATCAATCATTCTCTTTTTGCTGAAAAAGGGAGGAATGAGCAGGAGCCTTTTGGACTCATCATCTAGATCGTTGTGACCAGGACTCTCCACTGTCAGGGTTGGGTCAGATTACTGTCAAGTGTTGTCAGTTACTGAATACAAATTACATGACTATTTTTGTAATTAGTAATGTAATCCATTGAATTACACAAAATAAATGTAATCTATTGTATATACTTTTGGATTACTTCAAAATCAAACATTCAAAATATTGCACCAGCCTCTTTAAATATCTTCAAACATTTTCAGTGCAAATAAAATGCATTTTGCATATTCAGCATTTGCCGACCTTTACAAAAACAGTACAGGCACAAACTCCAGTTGTACTGTGTGTATTCTACAACATGCAGGATGCTGTTTCTTTCTTGCTGCTGTTTTTTAATCAAAGGCCACATGGAGGACTTGCTCTTGTAACACAAGAAGAGCTCTTACTCAAAATGTTCATCTTCCATTTTCAGCGTAAATACAAAGGAATAAAAACTATCCATGAATCATAATTAAAAGACAACAACAAATATTAGTCAAGTCACCATTAACAAAACTGGCGACCTGGCAAACTGAGTTGTAGGGAATTAAAACCCATTTATGTCAGATGCACTTTTCAGCACTGGTTATCAGGGAAAAAAAATGTTAGAACTGCCACATTTTAGAGATATAATCAAAAATGTAATTAAGTAATCCATGACAATGTAATGTATAATCTAATTACACATTTTTTCAAATGTAATCTTTTTTGTAATCTGATTACATAATCCAGATTAACCCATTACTGCCCAACCCTTCCCACTGTATAATCGTAAAATAAGGGAAAGCTATGAAAATATTGTTCAGAAAATGAAAAAGTGGACAGAAAGTGAACATGCAGGTTTAGAAGAATCACAGTGTTGAAGGAAGAGAAGGCTACAGGCAGCAGAAAGTGCCGCAGCTGTGAATTTCTCCTGGGTCCACAGGGAGGAATTCATACAAGAGTTTGAGTATCAGATGCACTGCAGAGGTTTGTAAGTCACCACATGGTCTCTGCCAGCTTTCTGGCTCATTTCTCATTTACATTTCAGGCATTTAGCTCGCGCATTTATCAAGGGTGGCTGACAGTGAAGGAAGCTGGCGAGGGTTCAATGTCTTGCTGGAAGACTGTTGATGGACACCTTGGCTGTTGCAGGAATCAAAGCTGTGACATTTCCTACCAGAGACGAGCCTTCTAACCAATGCACCAATCTCCTGTCAACAGAGGTTAAACTGTTTGACAGCAGCTCCATGCAGTCGGCAGCACCCTGCACAGGTTCCTTTCATTGTTCCATCCATTATTAATGAAGAGTGAAAGGCTCCTGGTGGGTGGGTTTGCCACTGCAGGCGGTACCAGTCCCTACAGACAGTGCCGCCTGCAGCCATTCACCACTGCGAACTGTGAGTGCATTAACTCTGCTGATATTTTCAGCCATCCGCCTCTCCCTATCTTACATAAAATCGTGATGGCATGTTTGATGGTCCTTTTTACTCAATCGTCCACCACCATGTGTGACACGCTGGTTGTGTCCACTGTGTGTTCAGCTGACATTAGGCCACTTTGTGCCAAGGAACACTCAGCTGTTTGATGAGAAATAAATCGAAAGCCAATGATTGGTGTTTGCCTGTGTTTGCCGGCGTCTAATAACGTCGGGTTAGTGCATTGTCAGCACTTCCTTCACGCCTGCCTTGAATGTGCCGTTGTCACCTCTCAGGCTTTAACAGAATAAACTTCAAATAGGTGGAAACATCATTTCATTTCATTCACTCTTCTGTCTTTTTTATAGTTTATTGCTTTTGCATTGTGTCATTTCAAACTCTAAGCAGCCTTTATTTAGAATTTGCGTCGCTGGGCTGTCGCATTGTTGTCATGTTTCGCTGAATTGCTCTTATATGAGGTTGAAATGAGGAAAATTATTGCTTTCATGCTTGTGCTGAATGCTTTTATGGTACGCCAGCTCTCTTGATGTGGTGTTCATGATTCTGCGTGCCATAGCTGTTCATTGTGTGGTTCTTGTAGCCTGTGAGTGATCTCTGAATTGCAGAATGAGAGGTTAATTGTTTCAGTTGGCATATGATGATTGCTCAGTGCTTGATATATATATGGGTTTTTGCTGTGTAATATAATGTAAACACTCTGCAGAACTGTCACGTAATTTATTGCAAAACTCTTGCTATCTCTGTCTCTCTCCTCCTCTCTCTCTCAGTCAATCTGTGTGTGTGTGTGTGTGTGTGTGTGTGTGTGTGTTGACAGGCTGTTGTTTGCATGGGTCCATTCTTGCATGTACTATGAGAGTCCTGCAGACACCACTGCCTGCAGACTGTAAATTTTGTTTGCGACAGTGTGGTAAAGTGTGTTTTAACTTCACTGAACTTAAACCCATTAGAATCCACCAGATCACCAGCGTCCAAAGGCCAACAAGTTTACACAGATGTAGTTGGCATAATGTAAAAAGTATGTGGTGATTTTCATAGTTTTGACATTGAGCATGGCATAGTTATTGCTATTCAAATATGACTTAGTTAAGGCAGGAACCAAAAAAATCATTTTTCCTTCATGTTGGAGCTGATGTAGTGGAGGTTGTGTTGTAGCCACACACACACAAGCACATTTTCAAACTAGAGGATGATGCCTTTCAAATAACGCCTCATACGTGCATTTTGGCCTTACAGTTCTTCTGTTATAAGATTTTTCATTTGGGTATGCCAAAACGAAAAAAAAAAAACCAACTGATGGGTTTATTTCTGGATTTGAACTTGCACTTACTCCCAAGCTGTAGCTGTTAAAATATCCTTATACACAAATATATCCTTATACAGAAATAAACAGCCACACGGTGTCCAAATCTGAGACCAGAATTAATATATAATTTGCTTTACTCAGATATTTAAGGAAACAAAAATACAATTGTCCTTTGAGAGTAAAGTCAAAATTTGAAGATTAGTGCAAAGTCAAAATTGAGCTAAAGAATTAAATTTACTTCAGCATTGAAGGACATTGTTTTTTGTTTTTCATCATGGCCCTATTACTCTTCCATAGTTTAGGACTTGATATTGGAGGCATTAGGATGTTTGAGAGTTAATGTATATTCATCCAGTGTGGCACTTCTCCACATTTATCCTTGTCAGCACTGTTGCTGTGCTATTTTTTATTTTACAATTAAACTTGCCCCTTTGCGTCCCTTTCTCTGTACAGTTTTTATGCTATGCTTCTTCAACCGGCTCCAAGCTTTCAAGTGTGTTTGTTTTTATTTTCTACAGATGACTTATCCCAAAACCCAGCAATAGATCTTTTCCCCATCATTGCTAATTACTCATGACAGCAG
>OMKZ01004077.1:10057-20246 GCA_900302535.1 Neoniphon sammara
GAGAGAGAAAAATATAGACGGATGAAAAGAGAAAGAGACATGTCAAGGGATGTGTTGAGATGATATATGGGAGAATGGAGGTGGAGAGCGAGGGAGGCAAAGAGGAAGGGAGGGGAGATTATGGGAGAAAAGACATGAAGGGAAGACAGGATGCTGTTACTGTCACAGGCCTTTGAAGACAGTTGATTTTCCTGTCATGCCGAAATATCTTGGATTCACTGGAGGTAGGTCAAATGAAAAGGGAGGACATGCTGGATGTAAGGAGCAGCAGAAACAAAGGATGAATAACATAAATAAAGACTGCATGTGTCAATGTGTGTGTGTGTGTGTGTGTGTGCGCCTGTATTTTCTCTCTATGCACATTTTTCACTTCTTAGACAAACTTACTTCATCTATGCAAGAGAGAGAGTATCAAAGCCACCATTCAAAATCAGTAAGATTAGGGTGATCTTCGGTTTGTTAAACATGCTGCAAGCGGCTCTTTTGTGTGTGCACACACTGTCACGTCCCCTGCTGAGTCCCAGTGTAGTCTCTTTGCCCCTGCCAATCCCCCACATTGTGAAATGACCTTGATGATTCTTGTGTGACAACATCAAGCCACTTTGTTCCATTTCTACACAGTGTGGTTCTGCACATTTAGCCACCCCTGGAAACCGATTGGCCGCTCCTAAAATTCTGAATCAAAGCACAATGTTGCATTTGTAGGTGGTAGGTGGACACGGAAGAGTGGTCAGTCTGCACAGCATTATAATGAGGTCTCCTAGGTCTACAGACATGCTTATAAATATTCATGTTGGAGAGTGGAAGTATATAGGTCAAAATAGCAGGACGTAAGGCTAAACTGAACCCTCATGAATATCAATTAAAGTGATAGAGGATTCATAAATATTCATCTGAGATGTTTCATCGTATAACTTAAGCACACAGGGTTTTAGCACTGCTGAACTATGACCCTTCCCCTCAGCAGAGATGCAAAGTGACTGGTTAGAGCTACTGTACTTATTGTACTTCATTAGGTTTTAAATATCACTACTTTTCTGAGTATGTGCTTGTAGTCTTGGGGCCAGGTTTATTAAGAGAGGCGCTAATTAGTGTCACATTAGCGACCATTTAAGCCTCTGGGGGTGGCCTCTGTAACGCTGTAACTACTGAGAGCCCTGGCACGGATGAACCCAATTGCAATTTAATGAATCTGAGTAAGACTGATGCTGTTGAAAGTGTTTTGAAAGTTTTGTGCACGTGCTCTACCTGTTTGGAAACGCGATGGGGTTGCAAATGAAAGAATGGCAAAAAAATCACAAATTTGTTTCAGCAGAGTTGGAAGCGTTTGTTGAGGACATCAACAAAAAATAAGAAACTCTACAACTACTTCTACTCTACAGAAATGTGCTGCCCTCAACCAAAAATGTTGCGTGGTTGCGTGGAATGCTATTGGCCAAAGTGAATGCAGTCAGAGGAACAAAGAAATAAATAATATATCACACACACATACTGTATATTCTGGGATTGTCCCAAAACACAAGGGTCCAGATAATCAAAGATATATGTGGTCAAGATCAAAGTTACATATGAATTCTTTTGCAAAAACAGATAACTGCATATGCATATTTGTGTTGGTCATTCCAGTTAATATAAAAGGGTTGTATTAAAGGCACTGTCAACTTTTATGAAAAAATAATTTTGTATTCTCAACAAGGCTTTATGTGAAGAATTAAATACAAATAGCTCATCCTGATCACTTAAGGGGAAAAAAAATCATATACAACAACCTAACGATCCCGAGTCAATGGGAGTCAATGGGCATACGACGGCAAGGCTGTGCTGTTGCAAGCTCCACAGATCAGTGCCATGGACAGCACTCAGTGAGCCATGAAAGTCATTGGATTTCAGCACTGGTTTATTTTCCCCTTAGACTTGTACAACTAATAGAGAGTAAAAATGAATTATAATTGCTTAATTTTTAATTGCTTATTTTTGTATTATGGATTTGAATCATTTACTATTATTATTAAAATTAGGCTTTAGAATGTTTTTGGTGTTTGGTGAAAACTAAAAATGTGGAAAATAGGGGGGAAAACATAGCTGTGTGCAGAGACTGATGTCTGTGACATCCATGAGACAGATGCCACAGTGCGCTGAAAAGAACCGGAGGCTAGAAAGTGAAGTGTGGCCAAGAGCTTTGCTGCTGCAGGAATCACATGGCTCCTTTCAGTTTGGGGTTCTATGCTGTTTTTACTCGTTCCAATAAACTGAAAATGGCGTGGTTTGGCAGGCGCTAAGTTTGCACAATATTTTCCTCAGATATCGTAAATAAATTAGCACATACTAGGAAAACCCTCTCCTTTCTAAACTGCTGTCTCTGCAGCCGTCAATGTGTCCTGCAAGCAGTAACAACTGCAGTCATGTCTGCACCAGAAATAAGACAGGTGTTAAATAGTGCCCGTAATTGCAAATTACAAAGAACGACCATCAGGTTTTGGAATTGTCTCATTTTGAAGTTGACCCACCCAATCTCCACCCAGAGCTTTGCACGATTGGAAGGAGATGCCTGTAAATGTAATATGCATTAAGGCCAAGGCAAAATATTAGTCATCTCCCATATTCTCTTTTGGCACAAATGGACCGTTGCGACATCTTAGTAAATCAGGGTTTGAAACAACACAAAAGATAATTGAAATCACGAAAATGAGGACCCTTTATGGCTTGTATACACTAAAAGACTGGAGGAAGACTGGCAGTCGTCATGCTGCTACAAGACTGAGTTTTCTAGTTTTCTGTTGTGTTGCAGTCTTTATGGATGCGCTTGTTGTCGTGTATGTGCTGATTTGCGCAGAGAGGGAAAAAAAAGTAGGAAAAACGATAATGGAGGAGACAGCGGTTGGGGAGGCACGGCTGACGGAGATGAGCATGCACAGCGACGAGGCAGCAACTACAACTTGGGTTTTTCAATTGCAGACCCCAAAACAAGCCAATATCACACTAAAGTTGTCTAGGGTATGCCCAGCATTAGACTCAACTGACAAAACTGTGGAATAAGCACAAAATTTGTCTACACAGATTACATCATCTGCCTGATTCACTGATAGATCACGTGCTTATTCCTCTTTTTTGTCAGTTGGCAGTCCTTACTTCAATCTACCCACGGTTTTACATAATGCACCTTTAAGATCAAGCAAAGCTGAGAAATCCTGGTGTGCTGTGCCAACAATATTCAGTCAGGTATTACAGAAGATATTAGCAAAAGATATTAACATTCAGGTTTATCTAAAGGAATCTGCAGATGCTGTCATTATTATTGTTATTTTATGGAGCTTACAGTGCCATGGGAGGATGTGGTAGATCAGGCATATAAAAGGAAAATGCTAAGGCGCACTGAGCTGGCAAAAGAGGTGTGCAGCAGCTACAGAGTTTTTCTTGTAGAGGATCCTGACCATTTATAGCAAAGTCAGCTTAAACAACACCGGGTGACTTAGGCATTCCTGACAATTCAAGCTTAAAGCAGGCAGTGAGGTCTAGGTCCCAAGCAGCAGTGGGAGCTGGTGAATGGCTCTGGCTAAGGAGACAGCATACTGCTGGGGGTACAAACTCACTGAGGTGGATCTTATAAGGTATATGGGCACAAAGAGGCACACACAAACAGAACCAAAGAGATAATAATCACAATGCATCTCTGCGCATACAGGAGATAATCCCAAAATGCTTACTCTTGAGCTCGGTGAGCGTCTCTCCCAGCATCCTCAGCTCTTTGCTCTTCTGCTCCACATCCTGCTCAGTCACTAGGCCGTGGTTGACTGAGGAGTTCTTCTGCAGCTCCTCCACCGACTTCTCCAGGTCGCTGAGTGAGACAGATTCATATCATGGGACTCTACACCTACCCAGCTAACAGACAATTTCATTTTTATCATGTGGCCTGTTCAAGTGCCACTGTCTTGTTTTGAGAGTACCACATCGACCCCATCAGACTTGTAAAAGCCATTTGACTCTAAGTGGAGGTCAAGCCCTCCCGTTTAGTGTTTTCAGTACTAACTGCAAAAAGAAATAGTGTCCCTACTCTGGGGAAAGAATAGGGAACAGCTGCTGCATATAGAAAAAAAGGTAACTGAAGGTAACTGCAACATGGTCAAGCAGGACTAAAAGACATCATCAGATCAGATTAAATAATCAGACATCACATCCATATAGAATCTGAGAACCAAGTTAGTCCAACAGCCAGTAAAAACTGACAATAAACTTCAAGTTGAGAGCATGCACTTTTAGATCAGTATTTCCTAAAACAAGGTCCTCTCTGGGTCCTTATGGGTTCCTGATTCTAGAACTGGGCATTATTATTGACATTATATCAACTTATGATTGTGATATGAGATTAGACATCATTTGGGATTTTGGATATTGTGATATTGTTATGTGGGGTAACTGTTATCTTTTCCTGGTGTTAAAGGCTCCATTACAGCAATTTTCTGAACTTATTAGACTCTTCTAGCTGTTCTATTATTTGCCACCTGCTTGATCATCACCACTAATTGCTGCTGTCATTCTGCATGCCATGCTGCTCAAATGGTGATAAAATGCCAAATATGGATTTGTAGAATAGGTTTAATCCTCTGTCTATCATTTGTCTGGCCCTGTATGTTGTATGTCTGTGAAGATTCTCATTCATCCAGGTCATGGTACTACCAAGCACTTAGAAATGCCCTGTATGTCTTATTGCCCATTCGGTATTCAGTGTGTCTGTATGTACTGTGAAACAATACAGTCAGAATGCCTTTTGCATCAATACAACCATGATAAATTCCTATATATTTGTTGTGCTTGTCAAACAAAGTGATTATGTCTGAACTCACTGCAGCTGCTGGATGAGCAGCTCCTCCTGGTTGAGGTACTTCAGTCTCTCTTCCTCCACCAGGAGGCGCTGTCTCTGGAGAGGGTCCTCCTGGGTGCGCATGGCATCCAGCATCATGAGGCTCAGCTCAGACTCTGTCTGCCTCAACAGGCACAAGACTGAGTCTTGGTTCTCCAGCTGGGACATTGGAAGCCACAAGTTTAGTGTTATCTGACATCGCAGACATTAATCAAATGTGCTATTGTGCTTCAGATCCTTTTCATCCACAGCCATACATACACACCTGCATGTCGCGTAACTGAGAGAGCTGTTTACGCAGCGCGTTGGTGTTCTGCTGCAGGCCTTGTAGATGGAGCTGCATCTGCAGACGGGACACAGCAACTGGCTGGCTGGCTGCTGAGGGTGGGGGTGGCATCAGGGCCAAGGGAGCAGATGGTGTCATAGCTGTCCATCAAAAAGCAAGATTTCAATTCTGTGTCCCCTCTCCTAGCTTTCTTTTGGCTTCCTTTATATCACACTGGAATTGATAGAAGTTGTCCCAAACCTCTAGCAGGAGTTCCCAGGTTTGTTTTAATACAAATGCTTGGAGGAATATGTATCAGGCATATCTATTACAATCAGTAAAAACAACAGGAAAGAGTGCAGGGCAAGACAGAAGCCCTGAAATTGGATGGGTGGGCCAGTAGTCAGAGACCGCAGAGTTTCAGACTTAGTCTCTAATGACCTCAGATGTTTTGCTGGGTGAAATTTCACCCTAGATCAAGTGTATCACAACAACAAAATAATAATAGGATAGTGAAGGGTACCAGCAAGGTGATGGGTGCACATTACGTACGGCTGAGAGACATTTATTGTAAACAAGCTGAACAAAAAGCCATCATCTTTCTGGACTGCCATGACTAACCCTTACACAGTAAATTCAAGCTCCCTCCATCTCCCTCTATAAGCCTATCCTGTTTATGCACTTTATGGTTAAGTGTTTCCTGTTGTTTTTATGTACATGCTTGCAAAGCAAATTTTCCTCCAGGATCATTAAAAGAATTGAACTGAATTGAACTAAAATAAACTGACTGAATTAAACTAAACTGAATTCAGATTAAATTGAAATTAACTGAATTAAATTGAACAGAATTGAACTGGATTTAATTCAGTTCATTTCAATTCAATTCAATTCAATTCAGTTCAATTCAATAATACTAAGAACATGACCAGCCACATTTTCTGTCTCGCACTGCACTCTCTTCGGTTTTTATGCGATAGGTCCTTCAAAATATTGTTCCAGGCTATGAAAAGTTGGCTGCAATCCAGGACAAGTTCTATCTGTAGGTCAGGGGTAGGGATTAAGGTCTTACACACAGACTTAACAATGATAAACAGTATGGGAAGGCTTCGAGGACAAACGGGATCAATAGTCAAAGTAGTATCTCCACCCAATCCAGGTATCTCATTCCAAGGAGTCCTCAAACAGCCCAAAAGCAGGGCTGCTTTTGAAACAGGAATAACATCAAATATCTATTGAAATGACAATGAATGTGATGCTCTGCGACAGTAATTAGGGTGTTGAGTCACACGCATCATGCAGAACAAGACAAAGGGATAATAATTAGAAGATTTACAGTCAATCAATAACAGATAATGGTTTTCTGGGTTGCATTTTAAAGTCTACTTCCTTCAAATGTGATAGCATCCTCCCCCCAACCCCCCACCCCAGATTTTAACTGTGAAGTAGTACTTCTGCATCACAAGAAGCCATTATCGTCAAATGATTGAATGCCAGCTAACACATTATAGTAATATCTCCTTTTGGGTAAACGTTTGCACATTTCAGTGCAAACACCTCAGAAGCAGTCAACTTCCAACTTTAGCTGCCCAGAGGTTCCACCGTCAATACCATCATTCAGGATTTACCCCCCTCAATAACTGAGAAAAAAAAAAAGTATCCAGCACATAAATTAAACATTCTAGCCGGATCTGCTTTTCTTTGTTTGTAGATGTTTTAGAAGACTGTGAGTGTTCAAAAAGATGCTAAGAAAGTGGTGTTGAAAGTGGGTCCTCAAGAGCAGCCCTTTATGGTGGTTGACATTCACTTCCCAAGAGGTATGTGCACTAAAAAATTTAAATGTTATACCAAAGTGAAATATGATTTTAAATAAATGTCACACTGAAATCTCAACATTCCCAGATATGTCTACCCTACCAATGTCCTACATACTTTCCTATGCAGCACTGCAATACACGTTTGCCTCAGAAAGACCATTTTACCCTCTAGTTAAAGTACCTATCCCTTAAAAGGAGGAGATTAAAGCCACAAGGTAAGAGAGAGGTGAAGTGAAACTGAGAGAGGAGCATTACTTCACGGTACGTCTGATATCCTAGAAACTCTGGACATGAGAGGGGAAGGTACTGTAGGGCATTTGACCATAGCTAATTTAACACTGTGCTATGGAAGGGCATGTGACAAGCACAGTGGGCAGCACGTCCGAAACCCCGCAGTCGTCCTTAGCCAAATGTCTTTCTGCTGCCTCACCAGTTCTGATGAATAAGTGGAATGTCCTGATTTCAGCTGCAAGCACAAAGCCTGACCAGAGATAGCAGAGTGTGAGTCAACGCAACTGTGACTGGTTGGGGAAAATATGCAGTTTCATCACTCTGACGGACAGACGAGTGTCTGATAGATCTAAAGAAGGAGACGATACAGAACAAGTGTGAAGCACAGCAGTTTTAGCTTTTAACGTCGGAGGAAATCTGTGAGGCTTAACTGATATTTAGCAGGAACAGAAATTAATGCTGAACAAAAACTCTCCCCATGATAAAATATGACACTTGAGTCTTGCAACAGACCTGAAATACTCAATCCAAGTCTATTATATAACACAAAATTAAATTCCTCTGATGTTTACTTAAAATTACATAACAAAGAAATTTTAATTAAGCTCTAACTTTAAGACACCATATCTCTTCCACATGGGTTACAGCTCATACTGAAAGTCCCCAAAACAAAAGATTAAATTGTGTTTTTATTCACTCCCCAGCAGCAACATGTTGACTGGTTGTCAAGCTGAAATGTTTTGAAGTGTCATGTTTTATGACTACAGAAAAAAACCCACATGCAAATTATTCTTTGAGATTGCTGGCTATTTTTCTAGGATTGCAACTGGCTCTGCTTTTGCACCTCACTCTTGAATGTGTGAATGGAAAAAACTCTACCAACAGCTCACTCTGATCAATCCACGGAGAACAAAGACAAAAAAAAAGAAGAAGAAGAGGAAACCTTGACGAAACAACAATTTGTTGTTTAAGATTTAATGCAACTCAAATGGTTTCCCACTCAACAGATAGAAAACAAGGAGAACTGAAGGACGCCAAACTGGGAGGGAGGTTAGTCCTTCAGGGAGACACACACAGAGGGGTAGACGAGGGAACAGGTACCAGAGACTTCAGGAACATATAGCTACCTTTCTTTTTTTTAGATCGTCCAGCTAAAACAAGAAGCATGAGCACCGGTTACACAGCAGCAAAAGCTGACAGATATGAAGAAGCTTGCAGAGTGAGGCACATTGATCACATACAGTATGAGGCATTTTAAGAATTACGCAAAATAAAATAAAAAATGAAATAGCAGCACTGTGAGAAGAAGAGCTAATTTATGTGGCTATCAAACAGACAGCAGTGGGAGGCAGTGACAGCCAGTGATAGGAAAGACTTTCTTTTTCTTTCTCTCTTTCTTTTTTTTCACACCGAGCACTTACTGTCAGTTCCTGAGCAGTCACTGGCCGACTCAATCTTCTCCCTAGAAGAGACAGTGTTAAAGTACTTAGAGCCTGAACACACTATCTGCTTAGCTCCTGGAAGGCTATTGATGTATAGTGTAGACATGCTGTTTATTGCTATATTCAGCATTTACTGTCCTGAGCTTGTGTGTTTGGGTGTGTGCGCCTGTCCGTGGAGTGTGCTTTCAAATATGCATGCTAGAACCACTTTGTTTGTGTGTCTGTGTGTGTATAAACGTGCAGGTAGGTCTTTGTGCATGTGTGTGTGCATTTGTGCATGCATGTGTGTGTGTCTTACGGGCTGTCTGCGTCGGGTCCCCTGCTCAGAACGCTCTGCAGCAGACCTGTCAGGCTGGCTATCTGCTTCTCCATAGCCTCCATACGCTCCCTGCACACACACACACACACACACACACACCAAAGATATGTACTATAAAGCACACAAGTTGCACATAATGTGTATACTATTATGAGGACTACAGTCTACTAAAATTTCCCTTGTGTTCACCCTGTATTTTTTTTGCCCCAGGTGTGGATAGATGTAAGCATGCTATTGATTAAACATCCATCCATGTTTCAATCCTGGATTTGATTGAGAGTGCTGGTTGTATTGATACAACTATTCATGAATAATAATTTATTTTTAGAACATTAGAGCTAATCGTTAACACTGACTCATAATATGGCTTAAGTGTTGTCTTTTACAGGTTTTAAAGGCTGCATTACAGTGAAGGGGTGCAATTTTTGGAACCGTTGTAACTGTTCTGTTATTTGCCTCTACCTGCTTGGTCATCATATCCACATGACTAATGACTTTTTATTAAAAATCTCTTACGTGTAAATATCTTATGAAACCATTAATAGTCATCACAACATTTTGTCCAACTTAAATTACAATGCACATTTCACAATGCTTTTAGTTGTGGGTGTTAAATGTCTAGCTGTGGTTAAAGGCCAATCAGAGGAAATACTTGTATACATATAGTAATTATACTACAATGGGCACAGTATGAATAACACAGTTTTACTCAGTTATATGTACAAAACAGCATTCTTATAGAAACTCGGCGAAATGAATGCATATGAAGCAGGCTGTTCTACCTGGTCTCGGTCTCGTTCCCCAGCAGAGCTGAGCCGAAGCCTCCGGCATTCCCTCCCTCCCCTCCAGGACCGGCCAGCAGACAGAGCTGCTCTGAGGCCAGGCTTAACCCTGAGCCCTGGCCCCTGGTTTTAGGACTGTCTCCAAATACAGAGGAGGTCACAGAGTCTCTCCGCAGGCTCTGCCTCCCGGGAGATCCCCGGCTCGGCATGGTGCCCGTGTACGAATCCCTCATGTCGGGTATCTTCTGTGGGGATGAGGGTGGTGGCACCCGGAACCCCATGGCCAACATGGATGCGGCATAGGCATCATTGTACAGCGGTCCTCCCGGCCTATAAAGAGCGCCAGTTTCCATGAGCTCTCCTTGTAGGGCAGCTGCTGAATAGGATGTGAGGGAACGCACCGACCCAGCACCTCCTCCTCCCCCTCCTCCACGGCGGTACAGGGAGCCGTAGGGATCTGCTCTGGCAGGTAGAGGCG
>OMKZ01004085.1:4032-33216 GCA_900302535.1 Neoniphon sammara
GGAAAAAAAAAAAAAAAAAAGATGGAAACCTTGGTGGCCAAAATGACAGTGACTTCACCTATCTGGCAGCATTTTGCCTTAAAGCCAAGTGATAAATGATGACCTAATGTGCAAAATATGCTTGCTATTTTGTCTGTTTTATACATGTCTGCCAGGGTTTTCCATTATTATATGGCAGTAATTAACATTTGGAATTAAACTGTGGCAACTGCGCCACTGTTCAATTAACCAATATTTACTTTTATATATTTACATATATTTAAGTTAAGAGACACGTAAAACTTCCCAAAACTCAGACGGAAAGTTAACATGAGTGCAGTGTGAATACCAGCACGTTCCTCTGTTCATCATTAGGTTTCACTGGACACAGCTGTCGCTGGTGGCAAGGACAATTACGCAATGATCTATTGAGAATAAACTCCCAGCCCTCCACCCCCGCCCACTTAATTAACTGAGGAAATGTCACTCTACAGAGTTCATTTGAGGCACAATTTTACCCTGTAAAAAATGTCAAGAAGAATGTACAGAGTTGATCAATCGCTGATTCCTGAAATCCTCATGCATCAGCCCACCTTTGCTAAGAGGCATGGTGGCATGATGTGATGCTGAGTGCCAAAAACCATCTTAGCTACTTTAAAATCAATGTAAAGCACAGCCTTGAATGGTTTGTTACACTTATAAAATGACAGTAAAATGAAAAGTTTTAATAAGGAAAACAAATATTCAAGACATCTTTTATTTTTTATTTATATTTAAATATTAATTGTTGTCATTTTTCAATATAGTTTCAATACAGCTACTAAATGTTGTTGCTATTACTGGTATGTGTAGTCATTTTCAGTTTTTTGCAACATAAATGAAATATTAATGTGGTCACAGGTGTCTTTCTATTGCATATTTCACATTGCTTTTGAAAATGACTCCAGTCCAGTCACAGCTATCTGATTTTAAAACATGAAATATGCAGATAGGAGGCGGCACTCACAAAGTGTTATAGAATATAATAGTAATAGTCATTATCACAGTTCATTTGATGGTATTAGAGAAAATGGAAGATAGTCTACCTTCAGGCCTTAAGCATTTCAGCAGTTTTACCCATGAGAAATTTGTTGCTTATCTATCTGTGTAGACAGTGATAACAAACTGTGCTCTGTCGCATATAACATTTATTAGTATTTTGATAGTAGATCTTGACAATATTCATACCAATGTAACCATAAAAAAAAAAAACTTGAGAAAAAAACCCCACTCATGAGTGCAGTGAAACTACCCAGAATTCATTGAGAACAAAATCACTACCAGAGGGAAGGCATATCAATGCAATTCTATTTAAACTCCCACATTAAAACATAATGTAAAGGACAAATGATAGTCATCAGGTGTCAGTGGCTTTCTTCACCAATGTTATATGATAAAAGTCTGAGGAAGAGCAGAGTGCTCGAAACATCATCCCTGCCGTTTATTATGGACTGAAATATATAGGCAAATTATAAATTGGCTGCCTTATTTTGAAGTGGGTCTCAGGCTCTCTGCTGTGCAGGGGAATTAAACTAAAGTTGTTAAGAATGAAATAATATAAACTTCACGCATTATTCTTTTTGATTTGGAGAAGCCATTGACCTTGATATAATTTTAAGAGAAACTCCATTTGTAAGAATGATGTCATTGCTCATGCGGGGACCATTAACTCACTGTAACTCACACAGATAAAAATTTATCTTTCTTTTTCTTTCCCTCTCCTTGCAGGCTTTAACTTCCATCCACTGTTCCACCCTGCAACGGGCGAGTTCCCTCAGGGTGCACCAGGTCAGACCAGCCCTGACCAGCAGCAGGAGCAGCAGCAGCAGTTAGACCCCAACACCTCTATAAAGACAGAGTACATGAGCTTCCCTCCTCCACTGCAACGCTCTCCCCTCAACTCTGCCACAGAGAGACGGTATGTCAGTCATTTTTCAGAAAGGGCATTTATATCCACTCCGGTCTAGACTGCAAATCATATACTTATTTTTTGTATGACCTCCTTCAGGCTGCCAGGCTGGCTCAACACCTCCTACACTAACAACACCATCCAGCATCACCCATCCAATACGGCACACCAAGAGTCTCCCTCCTCCTCGCCTGCCTTGGCTCACCACCACTCCCGACCCCGTGACTTTGACCAGGCCTCCCAGGAAAGTTTTAGCAGCATGCCTGACCCCGTTGACCCCACCACCGTCACCAAGACTTTCAAGGCTGGACGCAAGGCCTCTGCCCAGGCCATTCTGGCCTCTCGGAGTAAGATACCCGGTTCAAAAAATCGTCGCAGGAGGAGCAAAGGGCACAACAAGAACACTGAAGGTATGGAAGCCAGCACACATGCAGTCATAATAACACATTTTTTGTTTTGTTTAGTGTACACATTAATTGTGAATATTTAGGTCAATAAAACTTGGGTACAGTCTTTTTTTGTCAGCTGTAGGCCTAAAATTATGCCTGCTTTTCATGTTCTAAGTCTTTATTTCATATTACATGGGTAGTTTATTTTAGGTCATTGTTTAAAGTAGGGAAAAATACACTCAAAGTATATTTCAGGAATTACCATATTCACTGACTTGACAGCTCTATTAAACCATAGATTTGAATTGAGTCAAGCAATTCTTATGCTGCTCACGGATTACACAACTTTAAAAATCCTAACAGACTGTGATAATGGAAAGCATTTTACCACAAATGACACCAGCAGACTTATAGTCTGCTGAAGTGTCATTTGTGGTAATGCAGATTTTCGCATGCAAATTTGAAGATCAGGTAGGGACATGCATCACACATTTCATGATGAAAATCATAATATGCACAACATCTGTGATGGTGTTCACTGAAGTGGCTCCGCAGTACTTAAATCTCACTGAGTGCTCATGTTACCATGAGACCGGCCGGGACTGGCCTGCGGCTTCATCGGACAACATACTTTGTCCTTAACCCTTCTCACTCCAACCAGGATAGCTATGCTGATTGTGTTTCCCCGTAGTTGGCTAGGGCTCAGCCCAATTTTGAAATCAAGTCATGATGGCAATATTTGCCAAAAATCAGGCACTGCACACAAGGTTGTGCACTGATTCAGATTCAGAAAACTTTATTGATCCCCACAGGGAAATTGCTTTGTTGCAGTACTTGTTGCTCAACATACAGTAAGAAAGAGGTATAGCATACTTAAACAAAGGTAAAACTACAGAGTTAAAACTACTATAAAAATAACATAGCAATAATTGTAACAGAAGTAGTAAAGTTTGCAATGCACACTTAATGTGCCAAGGGTAATACAAGTGTGCAAATGATAGATAAAAATAATAAATTATAAGATGAATGATGATAAATGCACAGTATAATCAATACAAAAATAATGCTTATAAAGGTAATGATGTATGATGCTGTATGAAATATAAACCATCACATTTGCTGTAACCCAATTAGTTAAGAATTTGTTATAAATTTATTTTACTGTTTGTCTGTGCATTTTTCAGGCCATGAGAGTGACAGTGCTAGCAGCACTACCAACTTTGCCCAGGAGAGGGCAGCCCAGTCTCGTCAGAAGGATCAGAATCAGAGTCTGTTAGACAAGCTGACTCAAGAGAAACTAGACAGCAAAACTAAGCCCGGGAACAAGCCAAATGACCTCTCCTCAGGTATGGGTAAAACTACAAGTAAAATTTGTGTTTTCTCCTGCATTACCTATGATCAGATTTCACTCTTACGCATTTATTTAAAATAACATGCCCTTGCTTATCACAGAATTGAAAGTGCTTTTCTTTCTGCTTTAAAGTCAGAATTAAACTTAATTTTACTTCAGAATGTTTTCTGTTCTTCATAAATATACCATTTTATCCTTTGATTTAATTTTATTTACTTATTTCTACCCATTTGTTGTGACCACATTTAATTTTGGGTTCATTTCCTTTGTTGTTGTCATTTTAATTTTACTCACAGCCTATGCTTGGAGAACACCCTTCCTCTCTAACAGAATTGCATGCACTGAAGCACCAGGTAAACTCACCATGCAACTCCTGGCATCATTTGGTTGTCTCCTTTTCAAATGTACCTAAGCATTCCATGCATGTGCTAATGTTGGCTGAACCTAAGTCAAAGCTCCAAAGTTTGGGGGTATGCTGAATCTGTAAAACAGTAGTTCTGACTTACAGTAACAGTTAGGAAGGTTTGTGTTTTCTTTGTCTTTTTTTTCTCTGTCACGGATGTGATTATGCAGGTGTTCTGTCATAACCTCTCATACTGTCAAATCTTGAATCTGTAGATGCCAGCAGTGACTTCTCACTGTTTGAGGCGCTGAGGGAGACCATTTACTCTGAGGTGGCTACTTTGATATCTCAGAACGAGTCCCGACCCCACTTCCTCATCGAGCTCTTCCATGAGCTGCAGCTGCTCAGTACAGACTACTTGCGCCAGAGGGCACTCTATTCCCTACAGGTAAGTACAGACACATGTAACTAAGACTCTTACTGAGAGTCTTTGTAAATGTTGAGTGAATCTAACATGGACATCCTTTAGATAGATAGTCGTGTTGATCTGAGTGAACAGTGAAAGCTGGTGGAGGGAGGAAGGGAATGCTGTCTTGACTGCCTTTAGCTATGGTACAATAATCTCTTCTCACATTTCCTGCAGGATATTTTGACGAGGCACCTGGCTGAGAAGAGTGCAGCTGAGGACCAGTTGCCCCCCCTCGGTCCTGCAGCATGGGCTGCAGGCTCCCAGTCCGAGCTCACACCCAGTGAGAGTCTGGCCACCAGTGATGCAGTAAGAAAAAACATATTTTCGTCCCAGCATGGCATTCTCAAACTCTGCTATGCTCATTTGTTCCTTCTCTTCTTTTTTCATGCTTCTCACTCTCTTCTTGCTGTTGAGGTCTTTGCCTTTCCCTGAGTCTTTCCTTCTCTCTTTGCCATACTTTCCCAACTCTTTTTCACTTTTACTCACTGCCTTTGCTATCTCTCAATTCATCACACTTTTCTTTCTCTGCCTTGTCTCTCTCATCATTCTCTGGCTTGTCTCTTTTCATCCTTCCATGTTTAGCTTTTTTCTCTCCAATTTTTTTTGTTCTTCTCCTCCCATCTTCATCGTCTTTGAATTTCACTTGACAGTGAGGCTTCAGAAGCCTGTCAGTGAGAAATGGCCTCCATCTCTCTAAAGCTCTTTTGCCAGATCAGACATGTGTTCTTTGTTCTTGGCCGAGGTCCCTAGGGTTCTGCTAATTGGAAACCAGGCCTTTTGTCTTTCTAAATAATGCCTTTGTTCCGGAATGATGGATGAAATGTCTAATTCTCCATGTTAGAAGAATGGTAGGATGAGCCACTATTGCTTTTGTCTATTGTTTATACCAGTAATTTATCCTGCCTTTAGGAATCCTGCGGGGGAGGTTAGGCTGTTTTTCAGAAGGGTTTTCTTTCAATCAAAAGATAATCAGAGATGAAAACATTGTATTTAGGAGTTGTGTTAGTGTGTGTGACTCACCACAGAATGCTTACCTTTTTAGGAGGTGGTTGAGAAGAATCTGAGAAAGCAAGACTCTGTGAAGAGGAGGGATGATGCAGAGTCTATGGACAATGACAGCACCATGTCAACCTCCTCCAACCTGGAACCTTTTGCTAACGATGACCTGGGTATAGTTACAAACAGATACACTCCAAATGATGTTAAAAAAAATAGGCTGAAGCTTATAAAACTGCAGAACAATCTGAACCTTTTTTCACATCTCAACATTCAATTTATGTGCTTGGCTAATGCCCTGCCACTTTTACACCAAGGTCAATCAGGGACTGTCATGGTAGATGGGAACTTTTTAGACAATGGGGTCAAGGCCACAAGGGCAAAATTAAGAATAGTACTTTCCAGGACATATTGTTAAACACTAGTACTGATAGCGATGAGATGAACTTTAAGATTTAAGAAACTTCAGTGACATAGTTTAGGAGTGAGGTCTGGCTTGTGCGGTTTGATCCTCCTGTGGAAACCTGGTTACAAATGCATCTACAAACTGCAATCTTTTCTCTTCTCCTCTCTCTGGCCTTATTGATTTTGATCTTTTATATCCCATTTCTCTCTCTCTTTCACTCCTTGTTCTTTTTTCTGTGCTGCTCTGGTAGGCAACACGGTGATTCATTTAGACAAAGCTCTGGCCAGGATTAGGGAGTATGAGCGCATGAAGCTTAAAGCTGAGTTTAACCCCTGCAACGCCAACACTGCAGGTGCTGGTGGCTCTGAAGTCTCTAACGCTGAACATCCTTCTGCTAACCCTGCTGACCCAGTGGAAGGTACCCACTCACTTAACCCTGCCTGACTACACCATGTGCAAAGAACCACTGCAACATGATCATTTCCCCCCTCTAATTTAGCGAGATTTTTGTGCATAAATGATTGTGTTTTAGGTTATATTGATTACAGTCTTTGAAACTGATTAAATGACTTAGCTGTGCTTATCTAGGAGCAGGAGACACATCCAGTGAGGTGCGCTGCCCTCAGATTGACACCCAACAGTTGGATCGACAGATCAAGGCCATCATGACGGAGGTTATTCCCTTCCTCAAGGTAGGATAACTAACACAAAGAGCTTCAGGCTGTGTGTGGAGAGAAATCTGGTCCAGCAGAGACAGTATTTAGCTCACATAGACCTGAATTTGCCATGCTCATTTTGAATTACTAAACTGAATTTGTTGATCAAATGAAATTTGACATTGAAGGCTGTGGTTGGACACTGAATGATTATTATTGAATGTAATTATAACTTTAAATGTGTTAGGATTAGTTAGGGTTAGGTTGTTGTTTTTTTTTCAGTGTCAGCTGGATGGCAGCTTTCTCTACCAAGGCCAAGCAAATTCAAATCTATACATTTCAAACAGTCTGCTGGGACTAATCTCTTTACATAAGTGCACTTCAGCACTGGGTGCATCACAGTGAAGAATCTTCAGATTCAGTCATCAAAGAAAAAGAGGACTTATGCAATCACCCTGTATTGTTCCATTTTATCTGATATTAGGAGAACATGGATGAGGTCTGTTCGTACCAGCTGCTGGCATCTGTTCGGCGTATGGTCCTCACGCTCACCCAACAGAATGATGAGAGCAAGGAGTTTGTCCGTTTTTTCCACAGACAGCTGGGTGGCATACTGCAGGTAGGACCTCACCGCTGGGATCCTCATATGAAAGAGAGATGGTTTAAATCAATGAAATAAAATGAACAGCAGTCTTTCTTACATCTCTCTCTCTTCATCTCTTTTTCTTGCACAGGATTCCCTGAGTAAATTTGTGGGCCGGACACTGAAGGACTGTGGAGAGGATCTTCTTGTGGAGATCTCAGAGATCCTTTTCAATGAACTGGCCTTCTTTAAGCTCATGCAGGACTTGGACAACAACAGCAGTGCTGCCATGGCAGCCAAACACAGGAACAAGAAAAAAGCTGAGCAACCCAATAATGCCAAGCACAGATGTGAGGTTAGTGGTGGCATTTTTTTTTTTTTTTTACTGCGGATATAATGCTCTGTGTGAGAATTTGATTAACACTGCAGTAGAGAGATGTTGTGCTTAATTGGAATCTGTTGATATTTCTTTGTGCCTCCCATTAGGAAAATATAGCAGCTGAGGGTGAGAAATCATTTTCTCCAGCATACATGGATGAAGACAAGGTAAGTCATTTTGATTCCTATAATGAAATGGCAACTATCACTCACTACGTTAATATTCAGTGTAACAGTGATGTCTTTCTCTCTCTTTTCTCCAGGACCAAGACGAGACTGAGCAGCATGACGATACTGTGCTCCAGGAGCCGTACTTGCAGACAGAGCTGAAGAACAGCAGGGCCAGTGAAGCCTCAGAAGCTGAGGAAGAGGAGGAAGATGAGGAGGAAGATGGACCAGGAATGCCTCTTTCCATCAGTGAGTGAATTTTTGTTGAAAATTTCTCCACTTTAAATGAAAATGTGCACTATTTTTATCTTATGTGTACTTTTTCATTTTATTTACATTAAACGTTTTCCTGCCTAAAAGTGATTGTATTGTAACATATCAGTATCTCTTATTCGTGTGTGTTGTCTTTCTTGCAGGTCTTTCCAAGGCAGAGACACAAGCCCTCACAAATTATGGCAGTGGGGAGGATGAGAATGAGGTGGAGGAAGTGGAGGAGTTTGAAGCTGGGCCTGTAGATGTCCAGACTTCCCTGCAGGCTGCTGCTGATGGACTGGTGGAGCAGCAGGTCAGGACCACACTCAGTCACAGAGATATATTTTCCCCCAACAGCCATGACTTACATTAGTTAGCACTGCTTTCTTACACTGATCTCAATAACTGTGCTGTTTTTCAGGGCACATCACCAAGTGGAAACCAGGAGACAAAATCTGAACAGAACTGTTCAGAGAATAATGATGGTGAGGACTGCTATTCTCAGGAGAGAGTTTCTGCCAGATAGTAAAATGTCTGACAGTGTTTTGTGTAATTAAATTCTTGTATTTTAAGCCCCTCTGATAATCAAGTAACCTCTGCTCTGTTACATAACTCTTTGCCTCCTCTTCATCTCTTGTCAGTCCCCGCTCCCCCTAACTCCACCCCTCCTACCTGTGCCACGGAGACCAACATGTCAGAGAGTGACCACCTGGAGATCGTGGATTCCACGGCCAGTGAACTTGCCGTGGAGGCGTCCGGCTGTCCCGAGGAGGAGAGTCAAGGTGGGGCAGCTGCTGCTTCAGAAGCAAACACCCCAGCCTCAGGACTGGATGCCTCCAAGGATTCAGCAACCATCAGTAGCCCAGACACAGAGTCGCCCATCATGATCAATGTAGACGTAAGACGGCTCAAGATGCTAGTTTATTCAAAACTTAACTTGTATTTATCCATCAGATTTTTCCAAAATGGTGAATTGCTTTGATGTGGAGTCCAGTGTTTCCTCGACATTCACTCTGCAATGATGAATCACCATAGCTAGGTTCAACAGGAAATTAACAAAACATTACAACCTACTTTACACTCCAGCAAACACAAACAAGCATTCAAGTGTCCAAATATAAGAAGTTCTAAAACTAGGACTGACAGTTGTGGAAATGGAGCAATCACCAAAAAAAGGAAACACTGTATTCATTACCATATTACCTCTTCCTGTTTGATGCTGCTTTTATTTATAGACTATTTACTGTCATTGACACAGGAGATGGGCTCCGGTAACACCAGCCAGAAGTCTGATGAGGAAGACTTTGTCAAGGTGGAGGACTTGCCACTGCAGCTTACGGTCATGTGTGAGGTGTGTTAACAACTTGCCACTTAAAAATCAGTACTTTGTGATTATGTTGTTTGCAAATGCGTAAATTTGTTTTGTTCAACAAAAAAAAACCTTCAGCCCTTAAAAAGTAAGTCTTGCAGGAAAAATGAGGTCTCAATCTGTTTAAAAATGTATTTGTTACACTGTATGCTGTAACATCAGGAGGCGCTACAGAAAAGGATTGTGGAGGAGCAGCAGAACAACAACTTGTCTGTGGAGATCCTCGGTGCGAACACCGCATCAGTGACTGCGCTGGTGGGAAATGCACAGGCACTCAAAGAACCAGGTATGGACCATAAACCTTGGACTCTATAACCCCCCGTTTTGTTACTGAGTACATGTATGAATGTTTGAGTATGTTCTGTCTATACATAAAATAACAGCCTTAGCCTTTGGGAGTGAAATTATTTTATTTTATTTTTTTCAGAAGCTGTTGGTGCTCAAAGTGTATAAAGAACTGCACCGATGTCTGTAGCAACACTATGCTTACACCTTGAACCTGTTCTGGATGTGTGATTGATTAATTCTTGATCTGCAAGTATACAGGAGCAGTGGCTCATAAAATTGGTCACAGGTTGGCAGTGACATTAACACTCAACAGATAAAGCTAAACTTGTACACATAATCAACACTTAGTCCATTTTATTCCCCAACATGTTATGTGATTTCTTAATAATTTGGGGTGGGAGTATCTCTATGCTGCTGAGTACTGATAAAGTTCTAAGTCTCTGTTTGAATCTTTATAGTATTGCAAGATTTTTTTTGTAAACCGCCTTAGTTACTGTTCTTGGTTTTGGGATCAGTTTGAAATGAGTTGTTCTTTTTAATGTTTTATTTTTGTTGTCTGGCCTTACTCTTACACAGCTCTTTGTGTTTTCTCTGCACTTGACCCCTAATAATACAGAAATGACTGTAGACTGGAAGCACAGCTGCAGCCCAGCTGGCTTCTGCTAATTGTTTCTCCTGCTTGAATATTGAAACATTTTCTCCCCCCACTTGTATCTGAGCTCAAGGCTCAAACTTAATTAACTCCTTTTCCTTAAAATTTCCAAATCTCTTCTCAGACATATCATCTTTAAAGTCATCTGTTTTGTTGTGTTAATGGGTTAGTTTCCCATGATTTCCATGTAATTGAAATATTGACTACTGTATTAAGTTTAAATAATAAAATAATGGAACTTTTGAAAGTGGTGGTTTAATTTTTGGTTAAGACACTTTTCATGTTATCTTATAGCACTGATGTGGGCTGAATTATTGCTTTTAATGTAGAATAGGTAAAGTCTTAATTCAGAAAGCTATTTCACAATATGCTATACCTAATGCCCTTCACAAGTGTTAATATCAGTAACCCTATGTTACTATCTACATATTGTACCCAACACTAGTGAACATAACCTTGAGAACTCACAACTTAATTCAGCGTTAAATCATCTTCAGGAAGCACCTCACACAGTACAGATGGACTGTCAACAAGACAAGTGGAATCACAAGTCTGGGAATTATTTTATTAATCCCAGCAATGAAGAGAGGTCAATAGTGCATTTGTCAGTAGGATAGAGTGAAATGGTCAGGTGTGGTGATAGACTGGTGCTGTAACAACTTTTTGACTAGCAACCCCAAAAAAAACAAAAGGAGGGCCCACTTCCAACAACTACCAAATACATTTCACATTACAAAATAGTCTTAATAGCCATATTATACAAAACAGTGAAAATATTTCCAACTCGTTTTTGCTTTTACACTGAATTACATCACAAAAAGAGTCAAATCCAGTATTCCTTTTTTAAGAAACAAAATACAAATCTCAGAGCTCATGATCTCAGACACGATTGAGGCAAACTTTGGTTCAAATGATTAGTTGCTGTGCAAACACTTAAAGAACGGCTTTGAGTTTAGTCCCAAGGTCAGTTGAGCTTGTCTCCACCACAGCCACTGTGTGCAATAAAGCATTTACAAACTGATGTGGGTGAAGTGGTTGGAGGCTCACCAGGGCATGCAGGGATCTGGGCAGTCACGGATGTACGACTCCAGTGTGCCCTTCGACGCTTGCATCAGTGTTGTGTATGTGGTCAGCTGTAATAAAGGGAAAAAAGGCCGCTTTCACTTTGAGCAAACTAACCAGCCTTACAAATATAAATTCTATTAAAATCCTCAAAAGCCTCACCTTGTTCAAGACTGGTTTGGTGGAAAGAATATCATACATCGTCTTCAACGAGATGTTCTATGGGAGAATGACAGATAAAAGGTGTCTTATTACCCTGTCTGGTAAAACATGTAATTTGTGAGAGTGACATGACTGCAGCAAAGTGCATGCTAGACCTAAAAGCATAGGACCAGTATGAAAAGTCCTTGTAATTACACCAGCCAACATGTATATTTGGCCTAGTTCTGGACAGTGAAGAGGCTTCATCAGCACTCACCGCCTGTGTGGTTTGGTTCATACACTTCATGGCAGGGGTTCTGCGATCATCCAGGAACAAAGGCTCCTTCCAGTGGTCATAATTAGTCTCCAGGACATACCATCGGCCCTGCTTCAAGTCAATCCTGAAAAGAGAAAAATAAACGATACCCTAATATGAACATGATGCACAGTGTACCTGATTTGTGAAACTGAACTGGCTGATCTGAAGCGCGCCAAAGTTCTCATCAGTTGCTATTTTTGAAAGTCATCGGGCATGTTTCACATGTTAAATACTAATGAATAAAACTGGGTCAGTGTGAGTCATCTAAAACAGTAGTTTTCAAAGTGGGGTCTGGGGACCCCCAGGGGTCATTTGTGGGGCTGCCAATTCACCATAAAAAAAATATGATACCTAAAAAATATATATACATATATATGTAAAAAGATAATATTAACATTATATTTTCATGTCAACACTTTCATCCTATTTTTCCAATGTTCACGTATGGTATTTAAACAATATGTTAGAACAATCTTCATCCTGATTTTAAGCTTTGATCCTTCACTGACCCCTTTTGCTTTATCACCATAACAAACTGAAGCATTTTTTCTAGCACCTAGAAAAATCACCAGACTTCTAAATATGCTTAAGAGGTCCTCAGCATGCTATTCAAATGGTGCTCAAAAATAAGCAATCTGACTACATGTACTTACTCCCAGATATCAAGACTCAGCAGTCTGGACCTGGTGATGACGCAGCCCTGGCCTGTCTGGTTCCCCCCCAGGATGAAGTAGGCTGGAGCGAGCAGCTTGGTCAGGGCCAGACGATTTTTGGCATCCTCATAGCTAGTGATGAGAAACAGAGTATATTATTTGGACAGCAAGCCCTGATTGTCAAACACTAGTTCATTTTATTCTCAAGAATGCCCTGGGTATGTCTTACACAGATAATGTTACTTGATCTCACTCAATGGGAACAGTATCATGCTGCAATTTTAAATTTAAGCTTTCATTTAACAGTATGAGCACAAAACTGTTTGACTTGTTTTAGTGTTCCCGGAGGTACAAGCATAATATATTAAATGTATTAAATATTTAAAAAAAAAAAAAACAAAAAAACAAAACATGCCTGGTAGCATTCTCCAGTACAGAGCGAGTGAGAAAACTCATCCACATCCCATCTCTCTTTCCCAAGATCCACTCCAGGATTCCTGCATCAAGAGAACAGGATGAGATCATGATCATACAGTCACGAGGCAATCCACTTATCTCAAATTCCTGTAAAACGATGCCCAAATACAACAGCCAAAATCTCACCAATGTATCCTCCATCAAGGCTGAAGCGTTCATTCATAGTCAGAGTGAATATGTGCTAAGAAAGAAACAAAACAAAAAAACGTAGGTGAATCTTGCATAATAAACACTTGAAACTATTCAAGAAAAATGCAAAACAAACTTCCATTACTACTTTGAAACAATGTTGCATAATAGTATACGCGTTATACGATATGACCTCACCAAAATTGCAACAGAAACTCTTTCAACTGTTCTGTCTTATATGCCATTTATAACATATCAAAAGTCCTATGATATCCAAGTGGTGAAAAGCATTGAAAAATATTAAAATCAGTGATGCCACAATTTCCCATTGCCACCCATGTTCAACAAATTGATTTATGCACGTATTCTTGTCTGATGTTCACACAAAGGGTTCAGTACTGTCCACAGTCAACCAGAAACTGTTTTACATGAGACATGGAGTTGGATGCAGTACAGAGCATGTGCAAAAGTTAATTCTGAACACTTAAAAGCATAAGTGGGTAAAAATTACCAGGTAGGTTTGTTTTCTTGCCATATCTTTGTAATGAAAAGTTTTTAGTATTTCATATTTCAGGTATTCCTCAAAAGCCTTTTTGACTGTTTACATTTTTCATTTACCTTTTATACTTATAAAGAAATTGTATGTTTTGTATTATTACCCCAAGCTTTCATAAGTGGGTCAAAATGACCTGCATGCATTTAATCTCACAGGAAACACTGATTCTCAGGAACTCTGTCAGGTTTAAATTTACTGTGGACCGCTCATCCATTATCAGTAGTGTCACCACTCAGGAGGATTTTACATGATGCGTGTAAGCATTATCTTAATTTTTTTTTACCTCAGAAAATAGTTGGCATTAAACTGATATGTGTTACTATCATTTACCATCAAATTAGAATACTTTATATTTAGCTAACACTAGCTAGTTAATTAAGCTAGCTAATGTTACTGTATGTGTTGTGGTTGTGTTGTTGACATACTGACTAGCTTGATGTGTGTAAGATGGAGAGACAAACTCTTACTATGAGATTTCTAGCTTGTTGTAATGACAACAACTACTTTTCCAGCAGTTCCCAATTGCCGCAAAAGCTTCACAAGACCTGGCATCAATGTTCAAGTATGAGCTGTGTAGGCATCCTCCAGCGCTGTCTGACACCTCCCTGCTGCCACAGAAGCCAGAGCTAGGAGATGCCATCTGGGCGCTCCACAAACCTGGTGCTCCAGGAGTCACGGGCCATGTTCATTATGTGCTGGATGGTGGAGCACTTGCTCAGCACATCCTGTGGATCCACATACAAGGACATCTGCAAGCTGTACTGTGAGTATGTTGCAAGGAAGTATGGAGAGGCAGTTGTCGTGTTCGATGGTTATCAGGGCACATCTAAAGATATGACACACTGCAGGCAAGCAGGTGGGAGGACTGGAGCAAATGTAACAAACAAGCAGCAGTTCATCAATATGCTCAGTGGTCACCTGTAGAAGAACTGTCAGACATACCATGCCCCAGGTGATGCTGATGTCTTCATAGTGCAAAAAGCAGTGGAGTCTGCCACCACAACAAACAGTGCTCATCGGTGTTGATACAGATCTGCTCATCCTCCACATCAACCACACCAACCTCAAGTCACATGACCTCTTCTTCAAACATGAGCCCAAGAAGAGCATGAAGAAGCCACATATCACATCCTCTTCATCCATGCAATAGCCAGGTGTGAAACTACCTCCCGCCCTTTTGGCATTCGGAAGGGAGCTCCCCTCAAGAAATTCACAACCAGCGGTGACTTCCATGAGTGAGCTACAGTGTTTGACACAGTCAGCTTCCACAGCAGATGTTGTGTCAGCAGGAGAGAATGCTTTGCTGTGCCTGTACTATGGGAAGCCTGGGGAGGGACTTGACTCACTACTACAAGCGCTTTTATGAGAAGGTGGCTACTAGCACTTTTCATGTACAGCCACAGTCTGCCAGCTGTAAGGTGCAGCAGTGGAAGGGAACTGTAGATGAACTCCTGCCACAAGAATGGGGATGGAAAGAGAGTGATGTTGGGCTTGTTCCTGTCCAGGAAGATTGGGGTGTGCAAATTCATCTCAGGCTGCATGTGATGACGATGAAGATGAGCCAGACAACTTAAACTGATGATGACTGGCAATGTTTGTTTTACTTAAAAGTTAATGTTATGTTCATCGGTGCCAACATTTATATGGATTAGTGCCAATTTATGTTGCCTTGTATACTGATAGAGTGATGTTGCTTTAAAATATTACTGTAGGAAGTAAAAAAGTGGTACCAGGGTATGGTTAAGAAACACCTTTGAAAAATACTTTCCACCACTTGGATCTCTAGGACTTTTTATATGTCATAGAGGAGACTTTTAAGAAGAATAAACATTTGTCGGATTTTCTGTTGCAATTTGATGGACCCTTGCAGTTACACAGCAAATTACTTACAGGCTTGATGCCAGTCAGCATGCCAACATATCCAGCAAAATTGGTAGACTTGAAGACAGTCTTGTTATTTCTTGTGAAGTCAATGTTGACCACTAGAGATTTGAGCTTGTCACTAATAATCCATGACCTGTTCTTGATATCCCAACTGCAAAGAGGAAAAGTGTCACTTGTGTCAGGGGGTTTAGGCCACTTTTGAATTCATCACTCCCAGTTCTTAGTCAAAACTGCAAAGTTTAAAATAGGCTTTCAACTTATGACATTCTTACCCCATAAATAGCCCAAAATCCAGATTTCTACCATGAGTGAGCTCTCCTGCAAGAGGTCAGAATGCAAACGTATTTCAGCACTAATATTAACAATAGCCACTGACAATAGCCAATAACAGAGCCTAATCACCCACCATTAGTGTCTTCTGCTACAACTGAGGTACACACAGTGAACACTTCATAGAAGATGTTGAACAAGACGACTTCACCTATATTACAAAATTGAGAAAAGAATAAGAAAAATAAATAAGCAAAAGGGCAGATAAACGTGGGTGGTTTTATGGAAATGTCGCTAAATAGTTCAAGAAAATTGTGTTTTCTTACCAAGAGGAACACCTGAGGCAACTGCAATTCCTTTGATTTCATCACTGAAAGGGTATGGGAGGGTGTTCACCATCAAAGGCTGCAGAGCACAAAATTATAACCAGAAAAATATATAAATAAAAAATTTACAGGAAAAGAAATCACTTAATTTATGCTAAGAGGTGTGTATTCAGTACACCCGAATCTTTCTCACACTCAGAGAGTGATACTCACCAAGGTGATATCAACCATCTCTATTAGCTTCCCACTGGGCACAAAAGCATTAGCCAGATCTTTGATGGCCTGGATCATGTTGACCAGCTGAAGAAAACAAATTAATTAGACACAAGACATAATTCTCTGAGACTTGGATTGTAAACTTATTGCAATCGCTAGGCGGCATTCTTACATCTGTTTTTTTGTCAGTGATCAAAGCTGTCCATCTCTTGTGTGGGGGTAAGTCAAGATCTACTGTGTACCAGGGGACACTGCCTTTGAATCTGATCAAAAAGGGTAAATTGTTAAACGTAGTTATGCCAACGACAGTTTGCAATCCTGATCCCCGTTTAGACTGTTTTATTTAGTGACAGTTTTACTTTTCTTCCCGTCTCACTTCGCCGTGGTTGTAAAAACATCCTCAATTTGTCACTCCTGTTAATCTTAAATTAGAAGCACTTGGAGTCCAAATGTAAAACCTCTGCAATGAGTTTGACCAACAACAATCATAGAGCTAGAACCTTTAAACTGGAAATTACTGTGACACCATGAGATCAATGTGGCTGGAGGTATGCTGCCTTCAATTGGTGTTGGAAATATAACTATATATTTCTTGAGTGCTATGGGAAAATATAAAAACTGGTAAAGAGGGCATTTCCTATGATACCTCAGTTGCTAAGAGGTAATATTTAGAGGGCAGAACACGTGGATGTCTTGCCCACAATTGTTATAAGTGATGTCCACAACAAACTATTGGCAAATTAAGTCATCGGCCCATGTCGGATGACTTCCACTTCCTCATTCAACTGCTGAAACCTAGTATCTGTTTTTTTCCCACTTAAATACAACAGCCAGGAGAAAAACAAAAAACACTTTCGCTACAGTGCACCTCCGACCAAAATCACTTGAAGTCCTAGGACTTCGGCATTCTTGAGGAAGAGTTTACGAGGAGCACCTGAAAGCAGCACAGCTCCAAATCGTTATGACACAACGCGTTACGAAACACAGCTATAACTTTTAAATACAATACACATTTCTATCCAAAACAATACTGTTCTAACTTCATAACCTTACTTACTGCTCTAAACATAACCTTACTTACGTGGGACCTTTTGGGGGATACATGTCCGATCGACAGTCCTCAGTGTACTATAAATATCAAAAGTACAATCAATATCAAAACAGTTAATAAGTTGGGTTTGTGTAATTTTAAATAAGAACAGCAAACTAGTGGACACAAAGTCAGACGAGTTAAACGTCAGTAACAGCAAAACTACCAACGTTGCCGACATAATGGAAACTAAATGAAATGACAGTGCGTAAAAATTCGCTTACCGGTGGTATAAACTGCGTCAATGTGACCGAAAATAAGGCCACTAAAATAAACAAAACAGAGCGACCCATATCTGAAAGATATCACACCACTGCCCTGTCTGTCCAGTGCTGCTCTTCGCCCGAGGTTTTGTTGTTTGAAAGTGCGGAAGTGAGTATTTTTTACCTCGTGACAGGGAGGTGCCCAGCATTTCTGCGGGGGGGAAATGCTGGGCACCTTAAATGTGTTTGGCTTTGCCAAATACATTTAAGTTCTGAGCAAATGATGTAGAACCAATTGCTGTGTAGGCACTACAATCTTCAAATGTTAAGAATTATATTTCTGCGTAGCAGACAAACGAGAGTGATAACAGAGAAATTGTGTAGCATAATTTAAAACACCCCCGTCGCGAAATGTGACAGGCCAGTGGTTAGTTCCATGCGGAAGTAGGAAAAAAACATTGCGCGTGACTGATTTGCTACTGTTTCCCGGGATGCAGCATACAGTCAGGGGTGTAGTATAAGGTACATTTTTATAATAGGCTTTAGCCTTGAATGATTACTAAACGGGACAGCTAAAGCCCTTTAGGTATGACAAAAAAAATGCTCCAAAGTGGAACAATAGTTAATTATTTGCATGTGATAGGCCAGTGGTGTACCAGTCTGACCTCTATGCAATTAAAGTAACAACAATCACTTTTGAAGTTTGAAATGAGTGCAGCAGGTTTAGAAAATATACAGAATCCAATAAAACAACTTTGGCCAAGTGATATTTATTCATCAAATAAAAACCAATACAAAAATAGCACATCAAATATCAGATCAAAGAGCCAGGCCTACATAAACAACAAAGAAACAGCAAAGAAATGATAATCTCCCATGTTGAATCTTCATTTGCAGTATCTGTCGGCTTTCATTTTGCTTCTCCTGTAGAAAAGAAAAACTGCATTAATATCTCAGACTGAAGATGAAGTACACAAAACACAGTCCAACAATTGTACATTAAAAACAACACTAAAATACACATCCATCCGTTTACTTCATACACAGCAGAATTTTCAGTAGTCCATGAGGATTTATATGTTATTCAATATTTTTTGTAATTAGAGAAGTACAATAGTCTACTGTCACCTGGAGGCAAAATATCAATACTGCAGCCTTCTGTGCCTCTCTGAATGCAATGGTGTTTGGTAGGGTGAAAATGTTATGTTGCTATAAAGCTATGTTAGACAAACAAAAGTGTTTCCCATACTTAGGTTCATCTGTGGCACACCTCCACAATATCACCACAAAATAAAAAGCTGTTAAATATATAGACATTTATCTCACTCAGTAAAAAAAAAAAACACAATGTGCTCCAAAATCCCATGTGTTAATAACAGTATTAGCAAATAATAACTTCGCACTTTTTAATTAGGGGTGAAAAATTGCACTCCGAAAATAGCTGTGCATCCTCTATGTACACTGATAGTCTGATATTACACTTAACAATCTCACTGAAATTTAATAAAAGAAGCTGATAATAGATAATACAGCAAGAAAGACAGAATAATTTGGAAGGGAAACTGCTGTTTAAAACACTAAACTACAACTGAAAGGTCTTCAACAGCAATGTGAGATATTTTTGTGCCTGAGGCAATATAGCTCAAATTGAACAACAAGCATGAATATCTGCAATCTGAATTGCCTTTGAGTGAATAGAATACTTAATACAGAGCCAATAAAAATGTAGGATAACTGTTTGACAGTTAAAGTAGTGAGTACAATTTCATACCTGTCCAGCAAAGCTTCATGAAACTTCCCATCCGTCCTGGCTTTCTTAAGTGTGGAGCTGTCGTCTTCATTCACTCTGAGCCGCCGATCTTGGAAACTCTGGAACTTCTTCCTGTAAATCACACAGCAATATTAGGCTACAAAAGCTACACAACCCCCACAGACCCCAAACACCACAAACTCAACCCTGAAACTTTTAGCTTCACAACTTCTGATTTATTTTTCAGCGCTGACACTGGCTGCCAGGTGTTAAATGTTTCAAGAGAACAGAAATGCTTTAGATAATGTGCCTGAGTAGGAAGTATAGCAGAACATTCATCAGCAGAAAACATTTATAGTGGAAACCAAACAGCAATAAGCTAAGAGGCTAAGCCTGCAAGTTACCACAACTGAACACAACAGAGTATTTAAATTTACAGTCCAGCCAGGAGTTTTACTAGTGTGAATGGCATAGTGACAATGGAATTTCCTAATGGAAATCGATCATCCACTTTATCAGAGTGTCAGCCTGGATTTACGAATGCGCTCAGAAAACTCTGCTAGAAATCTGGTAAGGTACACTCTACTGTGTGATGAACTGACGACTGAATCATGTTAAGAAAGAGACTGTTAAGCTTTATGAATACAGTCTATTATAAATATGCCTGGAACAGTTGAACAGATTCACACTTATTTCACTGTAAACAATCTTAATAGTATAATAAATATCAAGCACAATGGTTCTGTGGACAAACAAGGTGCCTTATCAGACACTTTTCTCATATTCAGGTTCACTAACGCCGGGTAATCTGCCAGTGGTTTATGATTCCCAAGCAGCACTCCATTCTGAAACACATTTGAGATGCTAAGCACTACATCAAGACACAAGCTCAAGGGCAGCTGTTATCATCACGTCAACATGATGAGTCCATTTCCCCAGCGTTCTTCTAAAAACGAATAATGGAGTGGGAGCAAAAAACCAAGGCATGCCAAGCAGAAAACAGCTCCAGACATATTGCCTGGGACTTAATAGGCCACAGACAGGTCGTAAAACACTCTCAATGCGGGAAACTTAAATGTGGAATTGCCTGCTTTCCCATCTCACCCCAAAGCAGAACATCAATTGCATCTTTAAAGCAATGGATTGATGAGGCGGCGGCTACAGGGTGCGGTCTCACATCCAGCAAAGTGATTTACTTGTCAAAATCTTGCCGTGCAGACCAAAGGATTGTTAGGGCAATGGGAAGGAAATCGCTGTCTAAAAAGGTCAGCCAATATCCAGTGCTTTTCTCGCACATTCAGAATAAAATGCTTCAGCATACATTTCAGACTATTTCAGAGGAGGTTACAAAGTACACTGGCTGCAGTGTCAAACTGAAGGCTGAAACACTAGTGTGATTACTGGAAAAAAATTGTGACAAAAAGACTTTGCATGTTACTGTTATGATCTTTGTATAATTCATTGCTGTATTTGTGAATAATTAGCAAGCCACTTTAAAAGCTTGAATCAAGATAACCAAGACAATCTGTAATTTCATGAAGAGACACACAAGCTTCTCCACTGACAATGAATAATAAATAATCTTTTCAGAGACTACTACCTAAGATGACTGAGAGGATATGGGCCAAGTCCTTTTTAGGTGTAAAGATACCATTTTTATTTTAAGCATTTTGATAAATTCACAGAGGGCAGCAAAAATAAATATATGACTGAATGGATTTTTGTACTATAAAGCCATAGTTAATGAGTTGCAAAATAAAGACTGTAAAACCTACTGAAATCCACATTCAGTGTGCCATTCCTATTTTCTCATTATTCCAAATATAAGGTAAATGAGACTGTTATATGCAGAAGTCACAGTGATCAGTTTCATGGTGATATTTGGCTTTAGGTCTGTGGTCCCTTATTTATGTCAAAGACCTCCAAATAGCTTCACGTTGGACCACACACACCCAAATTTAATGACATTTTGTACCAGAGACACTTTTTCAATCAACATCTTTCATGCAGTGTAATTATGAGTTTGTTTCTTTGTCCATCAACAATAGTCTGCACATCATAGAGAAAGACCTGCACAGTACAAAAAATACAACCTGACATAGGGACACTGAGAGCTGTTACTGTGTTGTAAATGTGAGAAATACTGTTTGTACCAGAAGCTGGAGACTATTAATTCTTGGAAAACATGAATCACAATCAGCAGTTCACAGGAAACAGTATATTGAGCAGGCAAGTAAACTAATTTACACTGGTAGCCACTTGCACATGGCGGTCTAATTTGGGAGTACTTGAACTTCACTGCCCCCAAAATAACTTGCAGGAAGATGTTCAGTTACACATCAAGTGCAGCTCCAACAGTCTACAGAATGTAGCACAGAATATTTTTACAGCTCATCTATCATTCTTTTCATTTGCTGATGAAACAAGAAATATATAAATAAGAAATAAAATATTAATTCATTTATTCATTCATTCTTAGAGCTGTTTCTGGACTACTGTATTCATACTGGACTACTTGTATAATAAGCAAGCACTGTATTCATGAGGTAAGTGGTTCACACAATAAAAGTTACTCACACATAATTGATCTCACAGGTCTTCACGTTGCCCCTGTCCTCATCTGCAATGTCATCTTTCCGCTTGACCTCTCTTTCTGCACACGATCGGATCTGTTCATCATCCAGGGAAAAACAAAGCAGAGAGAGTGGGCAAGAGACAAAAGTTCTGCATTAAATATCAATAACCTGAACCCCCTGAAGTGAGGTCAGAACCATTTTGTTTTTTTTGCTCCATCTCAACAGTCAGGTCCCCACAGAGACCGCATGCCTAAAATGAAAGGATTAAGATGCAACCTTGCGGATGAACACAATTTACACATCACCTTCACCATCTCGCCATCCCCCGCTGTCTTGCTCTTGGCCTCAATGTCCCCACTGTCACTGTAGGAGATGAAACAGCTATTTGCTGCCAGGAGAGCCATTTTGCCCTGAAGCGGTACAGAAAGAAAGAAAAAGAGTAGGGAGTAGATTAGATGCAATCGTAGTGGGATTAGTTGTTCAGAAAGGTACTAAAGGTTGCCTGATATATGATGAGAAAGGGTCTCGACGTGTTGAGAATTTTGTTTGGAAGTTTGTAGGTTCAACAAAGCATCAAGGTAAGGAGTGTGTTACTGTGATAAGGTAGATACATTCTGCATAAACAATTAGTCGTGCGTGACTACGGTTAAGTGTTATCCCTCATGGACTAAATTACTTTCAGTCAGGCCGGTGAAGGGTAGGGGAGAGCAGTTTGTATTACTCCACCAAATGTAAATTTAATTAAAACAATAATTGCTGTGAATAATTAAGGTTGTTGGACAACCATAGAAATGAAAACAATTTTATAGATAATATAGATGTAGAATTATGGTCCATTAAAAAAGTTTCTCATCAGATGTTGGACATGATTGAATTTTGTTCTGATGGCTGTCAACAGCCAGACTGTCTCTGTCTGTTCAAAATCTACTTTTAAACTACTTAAATCCACATGCTATCAGCATGTGTATGCCCTCTGCAGAAGATGCTGAAAGGGAATTTTAGCTTGCTGAACACTTTTGTTGAAATATTGAATGCTAATAAAATTCAATATTGAATTACTTTCAGAATAGTATTTAAGTAGTACTCAAATTTTGGTTATCAAGACACTAGTTTTAATGATTAAAAAAAAGTTGCCATTTGCATTCATGAACCAAGGAGTGTGATAAGTGATACTGACAAAATCAAATATTACAATATCTTTGACCAAATACCTTGATTGATGTGACGATATTGATAGGATGAGTACTGGTCCTTGCATAAGATATTTAAGATGAGATTTTTGATGCACAGTCATGTGGATTATAATGACCAAGCAGGTAAACGCAAATGATAAAACAGCTATGACAAGGTCAGAAAAATGCATCCATTTACTCTAATGGAGCCTTTTAGCCCAGGAAAAGACAACACTTATGCTATGTCATGATATTGCGATATCCAAAATCCCAAAGTAGGGTTGAATCTGCACAGTCACCAAGATTTGGCAGGTATGCTGATGACAGATGAACTCACATCCTGGAAAACTGGTTCCCACTGTTCCCTGGAGCCGATGGCATCAGAGCGGCCTACCACCAAACCGTCTGAGTTGATGCCCAAATACTTCCCATATCCAGACTTCAAGGCTATCCTGAAAATAAAGAACAGACAGGTACGTTCAGAACACCGGCAGCCTGACTTTGTTTGCTGTGTCTCATAAAGAAATACTTTACAAAAAATTATTGCCACATAGAGAAAAGCTAACCTTCAACAGATATTTGCTGCTAGCCCCTCTCCACCCAGCTCCCTATTTTTACTGTCAGGAAAGACTTCTGAGGTAAATAAATAATATTTAGACATTGAAACCATCACTTAAGAAATACTTTTGGGATGGGCAGCAGCTCCTCGTGGATGTGAAAATCCATGCAAAAAATAAATGACTCCAGATACAATACAGCCCTGGAATACTAAAATATTTGAGATCTTGCAAATATTGCAGGATGGGATATTAAATCTATCCTTTAAATATAATCTGTGGATGCAAATACGAAATACCTAAGTCAGTTTTTCTGCATACTCACCTGGAGTCCGAGAGCTTGATGGCGGTGAACTGCTCTGGAGGATCTGGTGCTTCATCGTCTAAAATACAGCAAACACAATATTGTCCTTTTTAGAGATTTAAATGTGGTTCATATGAAGTGATTTGTTTTATATTATTTTGGACGTCTTAGAAGAAAATCCCAACTGGGCTACAAGAGATCCCAGGAAAGAGACATAAATTAGATATTTTAGTCAGATTTGGCTGAATAGGCAAATGAGCTTTTTTCCCTCATTCCTTCATTGTTTCAAGATTCGTTTTTAATGAGGGGCCCGACTAACTGTGATAAAAACTTAACCATTATTTCAAGTGAAATACAGAGATGCGCTACAAGTCAGGTTAAAATCTTCTATGATGCAAGATCTTGCACCTTTAACCATATTCTCATCACTGATCTTTCAGTCTCAGATAAAAGGTTTTTGCTACACAAAAAGAATAATTTATTATTTAATACATTAGAGTATAACAATGGTGTGTCATTATGAATTGACAAAATGTGCATAATATTCTCTCACAGCAAGTTTATCCTTGAGACATGGGTTCAAATTTTACTTATACATTCTTGTAATTAATAATGCATACCCTGATGAGTCCACTCCACCAGTATAGCTGTGGCATTTAAAATAATAAGATGTGGAATTAACTGCTGTGCTGTGTCTCAGTGCTTTATTCTAAGCTAAGGTCTCCCAAGTTTGTCAGGATTTCACAAAACTGTGCCCAGTCAATGACTGTGCCCTGATCTTTGCAATAAAGCAAAGCTTGGCAGTATTTCTAATGCATCATACAGTCATCTTGAAAAGGAGAAGTACAGCCTGCTAGACATTAATGAGGATGGCATTAATACAGCAGAAGTTGATGTAATGAAAAAAAAGATTTTTCAAAAGGCTGATTATCTTGGGAATATGTCAGGCTGCGACCCCGGCAGTTTAGCAGAAGAACATCAGCATGCCCCTTCTGACCCACAAGGTGAGTGTGAACTTCTCTTTTTCCCTTTTTCTTTTTTTAGGGGCCGTATCATCCACAGTGTGGTGCCTGTACTGAAAATCTCATAGAGGAAAGAAAATCTCTAATCTCTCTTTCTATAATGCAAGCTCTCGTCCTCTTTCATCTCCTAGAAATGAGCTCATGTGCATGCAGAGGATGAGGACCCACCGAGGGAATTGGGATGTTTCAATCTCCCAGCCATTTTTCACTGGTTCCCATAAAACGTGGGCTGAATGAATTGTAAGCAGTGTCTCTTTCCTGAGTAGACTATTTCGACGAGCATCACTCCCCTCGCTACTGCCTGAAGGCAGAAGTGAGTGAAAACTCTGAGTTAGCTCTGTATTTCGCCCCAAACTCAACCCCTATTCAGCCTTTTCAGTCTGGCGTGTGGATTTACTATGCTTTGTGGACTGAAGCCATAACTGAAAGATGCTGAAAGCCCTATCCACCCATGTCTGAAGTCTATAGTGAGTGCAACCTCAAAATTGAGTTTTAAGTTCAAGTATGTGTAAGTGTGACCTTAAGTTGACAGATGTAGAACCTGCCAACTTCAAATGCACAGAGGCAGTTATGACATAAGTGTGATAGAAAATGCAAGGCAACATCACGTATACAGTACAGCTCACAATTTAGCATGCTGCTATTTCTGCACTTTAATCCTGCTCTGCATTTTCTTCCAGGTAAATAATCCTACTTTCTCCCGCTCTACTAGATACACATCCTGGGATGGCTTCTCTCAAAAATTGTAGTGGTATTTTTCATTTTTTGGTAAAAATCACAAGTCTCACAAAAAAGTTCTTTGGTATCCCTGTCACTTGGGTTAGAAAATGCCTCTTTTGATAATAAGTGGGGGTGGGTATTAAAAACCCAGTTACTGACTGCTTGTTCATGGGGATCAATGTCAACTTTTGGAATATGACTTTTTTTCTATTGTAAAGATACATCATTAGAGTGGCACTAATTACATAGCATTCAAATATGTAAGTAAGAGCTATTGTTGCAGACCAGCCTTAAGTTTAGTTCTGGTGACACTGTTTTTTACTCCGGTACCTCTGTCAAGCACAAGAGTACAAAGGTATGTAGGTCATCCCTTCAAACAAACAAAGATATATTGAACAGAACTGCCACATCATGATAGTTCTTTACATAAGACCTGTTTTTCTTACATTTCATCAGAGGTGGGAAGATTAAAAAATATAAGGAAAAGTGAAATTAAAAATGTTTTTTTTTTTTTTTTAACCTTAGATTTTTATTGTGACTTCCTCAGTCTTGGGATGTCCTGTACCCCTTTTTTCCCTCCAGGCTTTCCACATTTTTGCAGTGCAGGTTAAAATGTACCCAGTAAACTTAGTGGAAAGATAAAACATTGGGAAATGAGAATAACAAGATACACAAATGGCGTTTTGTTGCACCATCTGACAGCAGGACTCTGACAGCCCTCCTGCAAAGAAATCCAGGAGGAAACACCAATACATTCTTTCATATAGCATAGAAAGAACATATTTCAGAGTTGAAGTATGCTTTTGTGTGAATTCTGAGTTATCTCCCTTTAATACGCAAGTCCTCAATGGTGCCGATGATAATGATGATCAAATGGAACTCCGAAGCCAAAGTAGAACTGCATGAAGAACATGATTTCCTCAAAATGAAACTGTAAAATTCCGCATTTACCCCAGCGTGTCTCCTTACCTTTGTGTGGTGCGCCAAGTGTGAAGAGCCCGGTATCGAGGGCATGGATGTAAGAGTTGTTCTGCATCTCTATAGCAACGGTTCCAGTGATTTCCCCGAAGCTGCGGACAGCCCACCAACCACCTGGTGAGCAGAAAGGCCCATGATAAAGATGTGCAGTGATACATACCATAGCTCTTTAAGATCTACCTGTGGAGAAAATCCACTATAACACTAGGTTGTAGTATATGCTTAAGATAATTAAAGCACCAATTTAGGGCCTCCTTTTTGAGTATACTACAATACATTCTACAGTTTAGGATTAGAAAGGGAAAATATTGTCTTACTACCTTTCACATTCCACTGTGTATCAAAGAAATAGGTACATTTGCTCATAATGTAAACAACACCATGAAGGCAAACTACGAAAAAATGAGAAGGGAAGTTAAACAGGTTTGTTGTTGCAGAGGAGACAAAAACACAAATGTCAAATTTCACTAGCATTGAATTTTTGTTAGTAGAGTGTTACTAGTTCTTTAGTAGGGATTGGAATTTATTGATGCTAATACCTTTATCGTTTCTGCTTATTGGTCCAATTCTTTATCGATACCCTCACTGATTCCTGATCAATTTTCTGTGTGGAAATAAAGTCGGTCTACACAGGTTTTCAGCATCAACGTAACCGTTTCATTATCTCTGAGTCTGAACACAGTGTAGAAAGTACAGGTCAGTGCCCTCCGTGTAGGTTACAGTAAGACCAGCAACTACACACAACCTCAGTCTGTGAGAACCATGTCTGCCTAATAACATTTGAACATGTTATAATAAATTGCAATGCTCCTTTCTCTTAATAACATATAACTTGTGCAATGTTCAACTGTCAGAAAAACATGCCAGCATCGATAAAAGGAATTGATAAGGTCGGAAGCATTCAATTCCGATGGATCGGACAATTTGGAACCGATTCTCAATTGCCATCCCTATTCTTTAGTGTTCTAAAAGTGGGGTCTGCAACACCCAAACACCTTCACAGGTTTGGTTTTCTGTTAATAGTTGTACAAAAATCAGATAAATGGAGCCTCAACTGATGTTAAAGGCCTACTAAGTCGTTTGTAGACACAAAAATATAAAAAAAATAATAAAAAATGAATAATTACATGAATAAATCTGTTTAAAATTATGTACACTCACATGAGATAATGAGTCAGATTGCTTTATATGATGAAAAGGAGCTATTTTATTCATATTTTATTCTACATGTCGCGGGCTGCGAGTACATGGAGGCCTCCATGTGTAAAACAACTAACTAACGTTCGCAGAAGACGACAAGCTTCGTGAGCACTGGCTAGAGTTGCTGCCGTGTATGCTGTCCGGATTCCCGTGCCTAGTTAGTGCTGTTTCCACGCCAGGTGCATCATATTTCAATCTGGATCTACAAAATAATGGAAGACCATCATTATGCAGCAGGGTTTGAAGCAGTCAGACCCAAAAAGTAAAATTAAGCGCAGTGTAGCTTCCAGGGCTCCTGGGGGCAACAGTGAGGCGCGACCATGCTGTTTTTCATCCATGCTGGTGAGTGTCGCAGTAGAGATCAAGAGCAGGGTGCTGCTTAACGTGAGGAAAAGATTTGGGGAAAATGACTTGGTGGACCTTTAAATTAATGGAAATCAATGAGACAACTATAACATGTCACATTTTGCTGATTTCTAGCAACTTGACCAGGAATTATAAAATGTAGCCTCACTGCCCTTATGACTGCATTTCATTTAAGCGACTGTGAGTGGTGGTACAATCTGTACGGGTACTGCATGAGAACCAAACTGTGCTTTCCACTTTCATGTTGTCTGACACCTGTATGAGGCTATCAATCATGAAACTACAATATTTCTACACAGCACTCATACCATGAGCTTGTCAGTTGTTTAGATGTGACAGCAGGTCTCTGTCTGCTGTTTTGTGCATGTTGTATTGTCTGGTTGTGTGTTTTTTTATTGTATTATGAATAGTTTCTTTTGTGATACTCCACACAGAATGTATACAAATCAATTTTCCTCACAGGAACAACAAAGTTACTAAACTATCAAACTAAACAGTGTCTTTGAAAACATCCACTGTCACATTTCCATGTCTGGGCAGAGAGTGCTCTCTGTTTGATCACAGATGGATTTGGTTTAATGCAGTTGAGAAACCACAAACAAAACAAAATGACAGCTGCTTTTCCAGACATCATTAGTTGAGAATTTACCTCTGCTGAATAAAATTTTTACAAATAATTTGTTCATAACCATTATTTACCTCAAGATAGTATGCTGAGGAAACATTCACTTTTTCAGCAGTGCTAAATTCATACACACAGCTGGAGCTGCAGGTTCAGTCACAGTGTTGCACTGTACCACTGAGTCAACGCTCAAGCTGTGCATTTGGGAGTTAAGTGCCTTGTCCAAGAGCACTTCAAAAGCAGTTTTTCAGTGAGGGGAGTGTGTTTAGTGTTCACTTCCTCCACTCTGATTATCTCAGCCATCAGCTATCACAATGTTAACTGTTTAATAGATCAAGTAAACACTGATGTTAAAAAAAAGTAC
>OMKZ01004086.1:4640-22172 GCA_900302535.1 Neoniphon sammara
CGAAAAAAAAAAACAGAAAAAAAAGCTGCAGCCTGCCTCACCTGCATGCCGAAAGAGGGGGGAAGGGGTTGAGGGTGCAAGGAGGCCTTTCATGTGGGTGAGGCAGGGTTCCCAGCCAAAAGGGCGGCTCTGCTTTCTCCTCTGCTGCCTCTGTGTCTGCCTGCCCTGCTAGTTGATAATAAGGTTAAAGCATACCTGTGAGTGACGCAGGTGAAACTGGAGTCAATTTGTCATAAAGACCACAGAGAATGGGCGAGTTGGAAGGCTTTTCAGCAGGCCTCCTAGTGTGTCTTATTTATTAGACATGTCTCTCCCTCTTGTAATTTGAGCAGCTTTTTGATGTATGTGTCTGTGTGTGTGTGTGTGTGTGTGTGTGTGTGTGTGTGTGCATGTATATGCATGCTCATTCACATTCCTCCCTGCCTATAGGAGTGTGCAGGCAGAAGCAGGGGAGGTGTGAGAGTCTCTGCACAGAGGTGGGATAAAGAGTGGGAGATAAGTCCTTTGAAGTCATCCAAAAATTGTTCTTTATTTCCCCTTTGTGTTTGTGTGTGTCTGTATGTGTGTGTGTGAGCCAGATAGGGTGTTGGTGCGTGTCCAGGATCTGACCCCCGACAAGGCTGACCAGCTGATCTGGGTGCGCGCCAGAATCCACACCAGCAGAGCCAAAGGTGAGATCACCCTCCGTCTTTGTTCACCTTTTTGGATTACACAGCGTCTCCCTTTTGTGCCAAAGAGTCAAACAGGCCAGACTTGACGCCCCCGTTGCTAATCCTTGGTGTACCATAGCCAAAAAAGCCCCACTGCCTTGGGCCATAAGTTACAAAGAGGAATGCCATTTTTCACATCGCTCCATTCAGGATGGGCAGCATCTAAGGTCAGCGACTAAAAGAAACTGGCAGTTTGTATTTTGAAAATCTGTACTGCACAATACCACAGCGTGACTTGAGAGTTATTCATCATATTTGCAGCCTGGTGTAAGATGACACAGTGAGGGTGATGGAGTGTGACTTGTTTTTCCCCCCTTTGCTAGAATATATTCCTCTGTGGGATTGTGCAGACACTTTTCAACAGTTTTCTTCTCTTTCCCCCTCGTGTTTAGCCGAGTCTGAAAACCTGAGGGTGTTTTTGATATCATTGCTCCGTTGTCAGAATGACATGTCTCTGCCAACCTGGAGATCAGATAACCCTTCTGTGCTTGGCCCCCGTTACCAGCAGCTATGAGGCTGCTGTTGCCCTATTTGAATACAATGAATCTATTGAGGCTCGCCGGGTTATTAACATCCCAACACAAAGCGTCAAGCACGTACGCCGCCGCGTTAACAATCCAATTATGAGCACGCTGCGGTGTTATAATGATGTTGTAGCCGCTTCCTTCCAAGACAACTTCCATGTCAAGAGTCACTTCCCCTCCACTCTTTTGTTTTTTTTTCTCTTCGTTATAAAGGATGTCCTTGTGAGTAGAATAACATCCTGATTTGTCCCGGGATGGATGAGGCTCCTCTGTTGGTGGGATCTTGGCATAACTGTCCTCCCCACAATCCACCCCCTTCTCACAGCCCGGCAACATCAAAGCATCTGGGTGGTCTGACTGTCTAATGTCCCAACTGTTTGCTTGCTGACTTGTTTACACTGTCCCAAGGTGTGTGTGTGTGTGTGTGTGTGTGTGTGTGTGTGCCTCCAACTCCTCAAAGAGAAGGCTCCGTTCACAGATGTTTGACACTTTACCTGTAGACAAGACCCGTCCTCACAGCTGGGGGAGAAACCACTTCTTCCAACGCGCGCCCTGTCAAGCCGCCGCACTAACGCAGCTCCGAGTGGAGAGCCTCAGCTTTTATTTTGACAAGCCCATTAGCTCAGTTAAGCGTGAATGAAAGGGGTCTGTTAACAGCGAGGCACTGTCTATTGTTGTTGTTGTTGTTTCAGGGAAGCAGTGCTTCTTGGTCCTGCGTCAACAGCAGTTCAACGTGCAGGCGCTGGTCGCAGTGGGAGATCGTGCCAGCAAGCAGATGGTCAAGTTTGCCGCCAAGTGAGTACTGAGACTGCGTTTCCTGTCAGCGAAGGGAAAACAATGGTGGGAAAACGCTGGGGCCTAATAGTCGTCCGATCCATTTTCACACATTCAGAGAGAGGCTGGAGGGTTGGTGGGTGGGAGAATCGATCATTTTTCACTTGACAACAAAAGCCGGCTGTTAACAGGGTGGGATACAGCAGCATTTTAATGGAGCGGTTCCTGTCAAGATGGCAGATACAGCGGCTCGGATCAGAGGAGGAAGAAATACTTAAGACCTGGGCATCATTAATCATTTTACAGTCCAGATTGAAGCCCATTAAGGGTTCTCTATGAATGAACCTGAATATCAGCGGATATGAACATTATTGAGAGTGTGGGTTGATAATAATGGCGCCTCGAGCTGACAAGCGCTTTAGATACATTTCGAGCAACTCTTAATACCTCTCAATAAGAGCCCACGTCTTTTCAGCATTGATTCGCAGCTTCCTGATGTTGCGGGACTCGCAACAGGCTGCACATTGTGCCTCACAGTTCAGGAAAGTTTACACTTGTCACATGCTCACGAGGTGTTTACTTGCACTTGGCAGTCTGTTGCAGCAGGCTGAAGTTTAAGGAAGTTTAGGAAGCTAAGCTCAAACACAAATAAGTATTTCCAGCAGGACCGAGGTCAGTGTCGCGCGGGCCGAGCCTTGACCTGAACCGAGTGACCCCGTTCTGGAAGAAATGTCAAAATGCTCTGACCCAGCAGAGCCAGAGGTTATTTAGGTTCACCTGACTTTTACATGCTAACCCATAATGCTTTGGAACCACAGAAAATCGCTCTGCATGCTGAGAAAAAAGGAACATTGCCTTAAATTTTTATTATTTTATCTGATATTGTTGGAAAGCTAAATGCAGGCTACACAACTGAATGCATGTCTTTATTTTTAGGACATTTTCATGTTTATTTTTAAAACCTGCCAGCTGATTACCTCAGCGTGCTGTACTTCCTCATTTAACTAGTTGCGCAATGTTTTGGTTAGACAGTTAGACTGCATTGCAGTGCAGTGCCACCTAACAACACAACAAATGAAAGTAAAGACACAGTTGCTATCACAACGCTGTCTTACACAAAAACACAAAGAGCCAAGTCACGTTGCAGAATAACGGTTTGCCAGGGGGATTTCTAAACATTGCTTTTATCATGAGGACTTCCTGTCGTCGTTATACTAAATTCTTGACTTAAAACATGCAGCACCAACATTTCCTGTGACTGTGTCTTGTGAAAATTCGTCCCACGTGAAAGTTTTAGTCTACTATCACACATGTTGTTAGGATGAGTGACAAGCTGAGTAAAACCCTGGATTAGAAGTCAGTTCCTTCTTAATCATGCAGAGACCAGTGATGACATTGGAGGCGAAGTCGCATATCACATATTGTATGTCAAAGTCACGCTCCTGTCTCTCACGCCATTTAATTAACATGTCACCAGGCTCCACATCCTGCACACCTCAAGTATTGTAGGGCTGCTGAGTGTAGCTTGCCCTGTGACTCATAGAGAAGTGAATATGTTCATGCATATTCATATATCAGCAGCTACTAGGGTTCAACCACATGTGCCTCTGAAGGCTGATGATGTTTTTTAAGTAAAGTAATAGCAATAGTTCACATTTCACATCAATTTTCATTGTCTTTGAATTTGAACATTTTCGTGTCAAAATAATAATTATAATCTTTATTCATGCAGCACTTTTCAAAAGCAGAATTCACAAATTGCTTTGCAAAGCCGTGATTAAACATGACATCAGCGCACATTAAAACAAGACATGGTTAGAAAATAGGACAGGGATCAAAACAAAAAAGACAATCACCATTTTAGTGACAGTATATTTATCGTGCAGCAACTGAAGAAAAACAAGTGGAGTAAAAAATGATGTCCAAAAATGATAGAATAAAAATGAATCAAACAAGAAAAAGACAACAAATCTGTCTAAAGGCTTCAGAAAAGTACATGTATTCAGGTATTCCCCCACAGTTTTATTGTTGCCAAGGTAGAAAAGCCCCTGAAATACCATTCAGACTATGATGGGACAGTAAAACTCTCTAGTCAAACCAATACTAAGAAAATCTTTTTTGAGCATGTTAACATTTTTTTTAAAGGATATGTTAATTGTTATTTTAGTGTGGATAAATAAATCCTAAAAAAAACTGTAACATAACAAAATAATTGTAACATTCTTGCCTGCATAAAAAAATGTGTTTTTGTTTTTGCGTATACACAAGTATGAGAACATGAGAGCTGTGTGATGTAGATTTTTGATCTCACAAAGTTGTTTCCAAAGATTTCCAAGATTTTTTTTTTTTTGAAATTCAGTATGATGATAGTTTGAACCAGTAAATCAGGCTTGATTCATTTTAGAGCATCTCATATGTGGTCAGGCTAAATTCAGAGCGATTCATTGTATTTGTTATTTCAAGCAGATCAATGCAGTTGCATTGGCAGGATTTATAATCAATGCATCAGTGCAGTGACTGAATCATTACACCTCTGCTGTTATATTTGTATTTTCCATTGAACAGCAAGAAGGTTTGGCCTGGAGGAGAGTAAATGTTAAATAAATGAAATTCTTTAAGGTTGTGATGAGGGAAGAACCTCCATCATATCAGAGGTAGATGGCATTGACTGGCTGATTTTTTGATAAAAAGCCAATTTTGTCCTGATATATTGGTCTAACCCGAACACCTGCCCAAGTTTCTTATCTCTGCCGAGTTAGTTAAGTGTCCTCTCTCTCTCTTTCTCTCTCTTCTCTCAGAGTTGAATTTCCTCGTCTCTACATGATGTTGTCCACTTTGGGTCTTGAGTTAATCAGTCTGTTTGCCTCGCTGTGTGCTCAGGGCATCGTCGCCGGCCCCTGGGCCCAGCAGCGGAGGTTATTAATGTGGGGATTTATTTATCTAGCTGATCTCCCGCTGTAGGGGAGGCGCTACGGCAGCAGCTGCTGGGGGAATGAGGGGACGGCAGCACCCCAATGCTCAGTCACTCATTACTGCTTTTTAATGAGAAGGAGTGAAGGATTACAGCGGGTTCTCCATCTGGCCTCGTGCTGCATCGCAGTCGGTATTGTTCCTCAAATCTCTGACATGCTCTGGGTGCCAGATCGAGTGAAGGTGCCCCGCAGGACAGTGCTGCCCTGTTTTTCCAAGCCATACTCGCTAAAATGAAAAAACAAAATATATGGTTCCCTGTCTCGTTGAGGCATGTAAAGTAAAAGAGCTGGGTTTTGGACATGATCCGTTACTTTACACCGACTTTACACCGTCTCAATATTATATTACAGTTAGGTCTGCAACAGCGTATCAACGTCACCAATTTGTGTCAGTTTTTGGAATATGTGGATTGTGGCGTGCTGTGATTGGATGGCTGCCATGTGGATCAAGCCATGCAGGCCCATGGAAGGAAGGACTGCAGTCAGTTAAAGTTTGGGTGTTACATCAGTCGTGAGATTAGTCACCTAATCAAAAAATACCCAGTAGATTGATGAAAAATAGTCAGTGTTATACAGTGGATGTTGCAGTGATTCGATAAACACCGTAGAGTTGTTCAGTGTTGTGCATGATACTGAGTTGTCAGCCATTTTTGCACATTTTTCTGTTTCAAAGCTTATAAATCCTCATCTAACTTGTCTACTTCTGTTTATCTACATCTACTCCTGTGTGATTGGTATAGATTTAATAAAGGATTAATAAAGGAAATCAGAAAGGGATAATGAATTTTACCTGGATTCACCTCGTCTGTATACTTCATTTCAAGGTTGAATGCCTCTAATATTTCACACATTCAGGACATTTTCACACCAAGTTCATTTGGAGGATCTTTTTTACGGGACTGAGACAGTTCACGCCAGAGGCTCAGCGATGCTAAAGCTGTTTTCGACCTTGAGTGCGGTCCAGAACAGCAGGCGGGGGTTTGCATGGAAACAGGGGTCTGGGGTCCACTTCATGCAAACTGAAGTGTAGTCCACAGCAGATGTGAAAGCATCAAATCTGCTCCACAGACAGCAAATATGATGCTGGTATTTGGATAAACCATCACATAAATTATGTATTTCTTCCAGCATGAGTGGCGAGGGAATGCTGTGGTCAGCAGTTGAGACCAAATTTCGAATTGGGTGTGAAAACATAAAAACAAACGGAGAACTAAACAGTGTTTTGTTGTTCAGTGAGCAGCTTTAATTTCAGGGATTGATTAAGTTGACCAAAGCGAAGGTGAAAAACTCCGTTGACAGCACTTGAAAGTATGTGATGCCCTGAGAAAGTCAGGAAGCGCTACTGACGGAATATTATGAATTTATTTGGTACAGCGAAATAGATCGGCCTCCTCCACCATCTCCCGAAATAGCAGCTTGGAGAAAGTCAAAGCTCAAAAACCTAAATAGCTCTGTTTGAATCTCAAGATGAAACAATAAAAAGAGTTCATGCAAACGGTGCAGCTTCATAGCCAGCAAGAAGAAGACAGTCTAGATGCATGGATGAAGGTTTAACCCCATCAAATTCTGTGTGAAATTTGGGAACAGTGTGGCTTTATGGCCTTTTTGGTAAACAGAAGAGTTCCCAAACACCGTGGCAGTGCGCGCCTTTCCTGGCAATCCTACATTTATGCCCCAAAATCTCAACTTGTGGTCCACCACACCTTGCAGAATAATTGAATAAAAACCCATTTGATTATGGTTTTCTGCTGGGTTGTGTGAGTTTCATCTGTGGCACCACTGCATTGTGGGAAACCCCACTGGTCCCAGAAGCCTGGTACAATAGCTCTGAATTCATTTTCCGATGGTCTTTTGATGTGCTGTGGGAGCACTTTCTCAGCAGCCACAGTGGCAATATCGTTTGTTGTCGTGCAGGCAGTAGATAAACCAATCCCAAATAAATAGGAAATTGACCTGTATTCCACCTTGGTGGCTAAATGCCTGATGCATACTGCTACGGACTCTACAGACTCTGGTCTTCTGCATTTTGTCATTTGCTGTGCAAGATGTGGCCCAAGCATGTCACACAGGTGTGTAAAAGTGACTGTTACAATCCCAAAAACCGAAAGCCATTTTCTGAAGGCCATTAAAGGCTTCTGTGTCCAAATTCCTCCTTAGCTACGCCATTAATGTCTGGCTCCTGTGTAGTCTGCCGAGCCACTGCTGTTGCTTACGTCTCCAAAAATGTAGCTGCACGATGCAAGACGGCAAGATTTGCGATTGGTCCTCTAGACCACTTTGTACTTCTTCCATGTTTTGTTGTTGATTTCCACTGATTGTGCAAACAACATGGAGCCATTCATTTGTACTGCACCTCATCCCTAAATTACACTGCAAAGTGTCATGAAATTCATGGTGAAAAATATCCCAAAACATCACTTGTGACACCGCCAACTGGCTGCTCTCTGTTTCAGATAATGTAAACATAATTACTTCCATTTTTCTCCCCGCTTTATTAGTGTGAATTTAGTAAAAATTTGTAAGTGCTGTCCAGTGTTTCAGCAGTCTGCACAATGTGTTCACAGACTCTCCAATGCAGAACTATGAATGTTCACACCAGCGTAGGTCATTATGGTGTAGCCACAGCAACGCTTCAACGTGGAACTAGAAATTTGGCCTGAACTTTCCAGCTGATCGTGACGTTCTGCCACTAAACCAGTGACCGATCGTGAACCCAAATGTTCCTGACAGACAATAATTATTGAAGCACATGATCATGCTCTATCATATGATGAACTGTCATTTGTTGAAGTTCAAGCACTAGTTCTGCTTGTCATTCATGTGGCACCATCAAATCAAATGCAGAACTGGGAACATCAAGCATCTGCTTTCTCCAGTGTTTACTGATGCAAATCCAGAAAAAGGACATTTATGACGTAAAGTGACAGACAAACACAGTGTTGTTTGGAAGAATTTTCATAAGTGAAAGTGAACCTGCGAGAGCGAAAAACATCAAAACAATCTTGGTTTTGGAGTTAAGTAATCCAATCAAATGTGAAAACGCCTGCAGTGTGTGATTATGTGCATTACTGAAATGAATTAGCTTCAATTTTTCCATTCTTCTTTATTAAGTAAACTTAATGAAAATACAGACTTCTATATGCTGTAATGAAGTGAAATAAATCTTAATAACATGTAAACATGCACTGAAAATGCAATCATAGTTGTATCACAGTGAGTTGATCTGCAGTATTGACTGCTGTCTGCTCAGGTTTGTTCTAAATTCATCCTGATATCTTCAGCATTTTACCACCGAATGTCCAAGCTCACAGATAATTCTACATTCACTCAGTTCATGTCGCTCCTTTTTACTATTGAATCCAAAATGCACATCAGCATCCGCCTTAGGAACAATTAGCGCTGGTTTAATCGTCCCTTCCATTGCACTGAAGAGATGTATATTAATCAAGTCTGTGTACAACTTGAAGTCACAGCTTGATGTGTGCTGCAGTGGATTTTTTTATTTAAAAAAAACAAAAAAACAAAACAAGTGCTCCTTTTAAAATGATGGGATTATAAGCATCACTTTCTGGATTTGCAGAATTGATTCTGAATAAGTAACACTGTGTATTGGCGCGCACCAAATGCCCCACTTCCCCAGCTCCTTAAAATACCACAGAGCAGAAGTCCAGTAAAACAATAACGGATTCCTTTTGGTCTGAAAGCAGACTGTTTCTGTCATGTAGAGAGAGGGTGAAGGCTCAGACTTTGCTTTTGTTACAGAAGCCACAAGCTCACGTGGTCTGGTAACCAGCCCCTGTAGACAAATGTCATCACAGCAGCTGTATTTTTAGGCGGCGTGGAGATGTGAAAAATGCATTTTAGTGTCTCTTGCTGTCTGCGGTTACCCCACTCGACCTCCACCTTCTGCCCCGACCTCAAAGCGCCCGCCTGCAACGATAAATCAGGGCTTGATGGAAACCTGGCTTTCATGCAGTTAGCCTCCCACACAGAGGTGTTTGTTGTTCTGAGTGCTATCTGTTGTTCACCCCCCCCCCCAACCTTCTTCACCAGTGTCACCAAGGAAAGCATCGTGGACGTGGAGGCGGTGGTGAGGAAAGTGGAGCAGAAGATCGAGAGCTGCTCCCAGCAGGACGTTGAGCTCCACATTGAGAGGGTAGGACTGTGGGCGACGGGGCGCTTTCAGTACCATCCTCAAAAATACAAACACAGTTTTTAGCACAATAACACAATGCACGCAATACAACCCATCTTTACATTCTGCAATCCCTATGGTTTGAGGTTTTAGGACTTTTGGGGGAGTCATGAGACGGTAAAACAGCTCAGTGTGCACTGATGTTATGCTGTTTCCCCATTCAGGCTACAGTGAGAGAGATACCACACACACATAAGCATACGTAGGAACACACGCTGTTGTTGGCATGCAAGCACGTAAACGCAAACACACCATTCTTAGCATTCGAGCATGAAACCAGAAACATGCACACACACTCAGAGAAATTCACTTCTTACCACTGAAGCCTGTAAAAGAAAACACACAAACACGTTTAAGCAAGCAAGTGTGTGAACACACACACGGTTCTCAGCATTCAAGAATGTAAACACGCGCACACACTAAGAGAAATGCACTGCTTAGCATTGAGGGACAAACATGTATTTTAGCGAGTATGCATGCAAGTGTCCACACACCTAAAAACCCCACGTTTGATTGGATGAACTTTATTTTGAACATGGAACGAAGGAGCATTAAACGAATGAATAAATGAACAACCATTGAAATAAAAATATTCACTCAGCAAATTCTTCATGGAAAAAAAGAAAAGAAAATAAATATTAAATATTGAATATCATTATTTATAATGTCATTATTTAGTTATGTTGCTGTCTGATTCCCAAGTATAAACATGCTTCCTGGACCAACTTGCTGAATTCCTCACACAGCAGCCAACACTGTGTGTGTGTGTGTGTGTGTGTGTGCGTGCGTGCGTGCATGCGTGTGTGCATGTGTGTGTGCGCGTGTGTGTGCGTGTGTCTGTGTCTGTGTCTGAAGTTGGTTCAAAATATGCGTTTCCTTGTGTTTCCATGTAAAGCAGCATCTTATTTCCTCTTCTGGTTCATTGCCTTTGTTTACGTCTCCATGGTAACATTTCGTGCTAAACTCACCGTCTTCTCTCTGATTCAGCAGAAGACCGTGCCGCTTCTTTTCCTTTTTTCAGCACAAGAGACATTAAAACAACCTCTAAATTATCATATTCCCTCAACCACATTTCCTCATTTTTTCCACTTTTCTATCAGTTATGGTTACCTCTCTAATCTTTGTGCGCCTGCAGTGGTATGAAGTGTAATTAACGAGAAAAAACAAAGCCACAGCCGATATACACAAATTTGTATGCAGCACTGTGCTGGACTATGATTTTATTTCAGGCACGTTAGACTTTGTTGTTGAGTATAACGCCTCCTTAAATCCACACACACACACACAGGAAAAACTCGTAGTACTCAGTAGTCATGCATGGAAACACACACACATGGGAACACACATGGTTCATCGCATACAAGCTAAATAACTCAAACACAGTCAATCTCACACACACACACATATGCAGTGTGACAGTGGGAACGAGTCACAGTGTCACTTTGACTTCTCAGCCTGGAGTCTGGGTACTTTCCATCCTCTGAGTGTCTGAGCAACAGAAAGTTTGGTGTTTTTTCTCACTCTAGCTGTTAATACACGTTTCCTTTCTCTCTCTCTCTTTCTTTGTTTCTTCTGTCAGATTTTTGTGATCAGCCAGGCTGAACCTCGTTTGCCCCTGCAGTTGGAGGATGCTGTCAGGCCGGAAGGAGAGGCAGATGAGGTGAGAAGGAGCAGACATGGAGGGCAAAACCTTTCCGCTTTTGTACTTCACCCAAGATCCTTAATGGCAGGAATATCCCATTGACGTTTTTATTTTCACCGCAGTAACTGATGCCAAGCACTGGCCGACACCCAAGGCTGATATTATCCTCTCCTTTCACTTAAGCAATAAACCGTTGTTCACAGTGATTTTAGGTGCTGGTAGGTGAATAAAACTCCCTTAAAAATTGATTATGTGACATTTTCATGAAAAAAACATTGCCTTATTTCCTTTGTTAGTAATGTGCTTGGGCAGAACAACAGAAAATCCACCCTTCAACATTGAAATAGACTTCCTGCTTTTGCCAACATGAGCTCATGCTATCACCAACAAACAGAGTTGGGAAATTTTCTTGTTGCTCAAGAATTGGCAGATCTAAACTGAAACTTAAGAAAAAGAAGAATACAGGTTAACTTTACAATCTCTAGGAAACATACACATTCATATTATTTTGCAGGTGCTGGGTAAAAAAAAAAAATAAGAGAATACCCACACACTGCGCTTAAGTATGATATTTTTTAACGACAGCGTTTGGATGAAGAGCAGTTACTACTGAAACATCGTTCTCACAGCGTGCAAGAATAAAAAAGAAATTGCGCTTGGAAAAAGAAATGCAGTTTGCAGGTTTTCTCTGTTTTTCATTGAAAACTAAACATCTTCTGCCACTTTTCGTTCCCTTTGATGTTCTTTGGTGGAGCAATTTCATACCGTTCAGGATGGTTAATATGAGCATGTTTTCTGACATCACGTTTCATGATTTCAAAACTGAAATGCTGCCGGGGCGCGGTGGAGGCTCAGCTGATAGAGCGCGCACCACATATTGTTACTGCAGCTGCTTTGCTGCATGCCATCCCCTCTCTCTCCCCCCATCTTTCCTGTCTATCTCTACTCTCACTGTCAAATAAAGTAGAAATGCAAAAAATAAATAAATAAATGAAATAAAAAAGCTGTCTTTGGGAGCCGCCACTGTGTGAAAACTGCATAGCGCAGCTTTCTCTGTTGAACAGTCACAGTAAAGGAAAGCCTTGCCAAAGCTCATTGCTTTTGTAAAACCAGTTTCACACAGTTGTAATAAAAAATGGAATGTGAATTTTCAAGAAATCTTTTATTCATGAGATTTCAAAACTCTCCATTGAAACTCAGACTAATGAAGTTCTTTTAAGGTTAGCAGCTTCAAGGCAGGGTGACACTCCACCCATTTCATCTATTTCCCCATGGTAGGTATAGAGGAAATGTCCTTATTGTGTGTATCATATTATCATATTGGTCAAAAACTTAATATACCTAGGCTAAATTGCATTTTATAGTCTAATGTCATGTAAACATAATGTAAAGCGTGAATGTAAAGAACACCTTACATTGAAGCCTTTATATTTCTGCACTGACGTGCGTGTCGTTGACATCCCGTACACAGATGTTCCCCTATGGTCAACCAATCAGAGTGCACAACCTTGTGTAGACTCGACGCCAAGTTGAGATTCGTGAGCAGGAAGATGATTTCAATTCAGAGACCCTTTCCAACCCCAAATACACGTCAAAAACCGACGGTGTACGATGTTATTTTCAATTAAGGTATGAAATGCACTGAAGTCTCCTGGAATTACAGGCCTTACCAAAGTCATCTTTGAACAGATGTATCTTTATTATCAAAGACTGCTTCTTCTGACCTTTAAGCAAACCAGGAACTACCATTATCTTAAGTTTCCCTCCTTCTATCCCGGCTTTTCTACAAAAAAAAGGGCCTGTATAGTTTTCTCACTTTTAGAACTTCAGGCTTCACTGTACTTCTTTCTATGAGCTTGAAAAAACAGTTTTGCTTATCTTAAAAATGAACATCTGAGAGTTTTATTCAACAGCGAGGGAGACTTAATTTAGAAAAACATTTATTGAAAAGTGATCGAGTAAGGGTCAGTTTTTCCAGACTGAGGGAGGAACCTCCATCACATCAGCAGTAAACTATATGACAGGCTGATATCTGATATTTAATGAAAGGCCAGTATTGGCAAACCAGTTTATCAGTCTGACCCACAGCAGAGACAGCTGAGGGCTCATCAGTGTTTATGCAGTAAGTCAATCCCTGCAGCTGCAGCTGCAGCCCAGGTGTTTTCTGCAGGGATCCTGCCTGTCAGTCACACACTTCCAGCAGCACCTGCTGTCCCAAGAGACTAAGTCCTGATCAGTCCTGTCTGTCTGACTGTCTCACCTCTCTTGTCCCCCTGCATGGGCTTATTCTGAGCAGGATGTGGCTTCACAGGCTGTTAGCTCAAACCCCAGTGGGTCCTCTGAGGAAGCTTGACATCCATGACCCTGGAAGCACTAGTTTCCCCCTGTGATGAAACATTTACTATTTCAGCTCATTTTTTTTTTTTTTTTTCTGTTCTCTCCTCTTGTCCTGTTTTGCATTGTAAACGTGTCGTGTTGTGCAGATGTTTTGTGTTGCCATTGACCCTGTAAATGTAGCTGCAGGGAACAAAAAGACCACCCCCCACCCTATCCCACACACACTTACTCAGTGGTAGGGCTGGTATAAATATATGAAACCACCTTTAAATTAACCTTTAAATTAACAGAAACCCACTTGAACAACTGAATAAATGATGATTGACGGATGAAGTTGATTTGGCAACATCTAAGATTTTGTCATCGGGCCCATGTATCAGTTCAGGTGTGAGCCTCTGCTGCTTGTTTTGGGCAAAACTTTGGGAAATGATGGATTTTGACACTGGAGTCTGGCATTTTGAATATAAACCTGATTGGCCCGCCACAGCGGCACTAACAGGACCCTAAACTTCAAGCTCAGGATTTTAGACACCGGGTAAAATTTGATGAACCTTTGGGGAACGATGGGTTTCTACATTGATATCTATCATTTACAAAATCAAACTCATGGTCCCACCACAGCGCCACCAACTAGCCAAAAAGTCCCCAAGCTTCAAGCAGCACATACTATGTTTACTTACACACAAGAAACCACATTATTGTGAGGTTATGACAGTTAATCAGGTAACGTGTTTACACTGTACTGATTACTAAAAAAACCCAGTATACATGCACTTCCCAATAATTAATTGTCTGGACTGTCCCACTGCTGACCGGACAGCGGGCCTCATGACGTGGGGATTTCTTTGAGCTTCGACCTTCTGCTCTGGAGGAGTCACAGCAGGCGTCATCAGACGTGTTTCCTTATATTTTCATAAGTGGGAACGTTGACATAAAATCGTCAAGCATTCTTCAATGACTAAGTTTACATGCAGTCAAATAGCCCGATCATAACCGGAATATTAGCAATAACCCGGTTGCGCACGGCCATGTAAACACCAATAACCCTTTTGAAAAACCGGAATATGCTCATATTCTGGTTTTTAAAAACCCGAATATTACCCCTGGGTTACTCCTTTTCTAACCCGAATATTGGGTCATGTAAACGCCTTTCGGGATATCCCGATCGAAAGGAACATTAATTTGTGTTCTGCGCATGTTCTATTCGCAATGAATCTTGGTTGACGCATGTTGTCTGTGCGTCGCTGTTTTGATCGGGATATCCCAACTGATTACAATTATGTATACAGGAATAACCCTGTTTGCTCACGCATGTAAACGGGTTATTCCGAATTTTTTTATTCCGGTTTCAGAAACCGGAATATTGACCTTAACCTGAATATTGACTGCATGTAAACGTAGTCAGTGACGATGTAGAACAGAAAGTTTTTACTCTCCTGAGTGTTGAACAGTGTGTGTTTATTGGATCAGTTTCCTTGCCTTTCCTGCACATGCTCACACGTGAAAAGCCGGTGAGAAATCAGAGTACAGGGTTTACATGGCCCCAGTGATCGAGTTTCTCCTGCAGAAATCTGGCTGCTGTAACCCTGGTTCTCCTAATCCCTAACCCTGATAATGAACACTGGCTTTCTTGTTTACAAGGCCTTTGAAAACTGTGCTGAATAACCCAGTTACTGAAGTGCCTGTCTCACACACCAAACATCACACATACAAAAGATAAAAAAAAAAAAAACTTCCACCAATTGTGAGGGATGTGGTCTCTGTCAACTTGTATTACTTTGGATATACTGTTGAATGTCTTATTGTTTCAGGGTCAAATATATTTCAGTGTTTTCCAGTTTTCAGTTATATGTTTGTATTTTTGTTTCCTTCAGGAGGGCAGAGCCACAGTCAACCAGGACACCAAGCTGGACAACAGAGTGATCGATCTCAGGGTGAGTTACTGCCAGACTTGTGGAAACTAGTCTGTGAAAACACTTTGAACACTTGACGAAACGTGTTGCTTTTGTCTTGATTTATCTTATCTCTTTATCCAAGTGACGTGTTTGCAGTTGAGGCTTGTTAAGTTGTCCAGAAAGATGAATCCTGCTGTTAGTTCAAATAATTGAAGCCACATTGTACAATTTTGCCTTTTCAGGTCTGGTTATTCACCAATTACATTAATATTGATAGTTTAATTAAACCCATCTAACTTACAAATGGCACGGTAATGATAATAATGAAGTCAGACGTGGCCAATTAATCTCCAAAGTTTCAGTGAAATTCAGTTCCTGTTACCATTTTTCTCAGAAATGTGTGATTTAGTGGTGTGAAGCAGTGAATCTCATGCAGCTCTGAGTGGGAGAGGTGCTAAACAGCAGCGTGAGCAACTGTAGAGACCGGGCCACACAGGGCCTCATTGTTTTGATCTCTGCCTCCCACATGGATGATGCGGCAGACAGGAAGGCACACACACATACACGCACGGCACACTGCAGCACGGTGCAGCACCGGGTAGCAGCAACACCTGTTCTGCAGCACCGTGCGCTCCGAGCTCACGGACAGAGGTCTGTTATCAGTTCACCACTTCAGAGCCCAGTGAAGCTGTAAAGTGGTTCTCACGCTGGCAGACAGACACAGGGAACCATAAAACAGCCTCCAGTAATGAATGGGTTCCTATGCGAGTCCCCTTCTAACTCGACCGTCCTTAAAATTCAAATGCTTGGGTTCAAACCGTAGAGGTAACTTTGATTTTTGTATTCATTTAGGTTCACACTGGCCAGTTAACAATTACATGTGAGCCAGGGCTTTTGAGCAAAAGTAGCATTGACCGATTTGTGTGCTTAAAAGCAGCTGGTCTGTTTGAGGGGATTTAGCAGTGATGAAAAGAAATATTCTAGTCAAGGAGAGGTATTGTTATTTTGCTGACATTTTACTGAAGGAGAAGTAAAAGTTGTGGTGTAAATATCTACTTAAGTTAAAGTGAGTCATTGAAAATGTTGAGGGAAAGTTTGTATTTTGAAAAGAGAACAGTGCTACATGTGATGTTTTCCTTGTAATTTTAAAAGGACAAGAGCACAAAGTTCAAACTAGAGGTGGAAAAATGAGAAGTGACTAAATAAACAACATGACAAACAAATTAAGGGCAGATTTCTCTGTTCCCTGGAAGTGAAGCACATGATCATCAAAAAACCTACGTAAAAGTCAAATTACTAGTTTTTAAAAACACTTTTAAAAAAGTTCAAGTACAAAAAAGTTACCAAATTACAGTCACGCATAATTAGTTACTTTGACCCTTGGATTTCTGTTTCGGTAGCATTACCCAGGCATGATGGACATGAAGAAAGCTGAATATGAGCATCAGTCCAGACTGCAGTTTGCCCTCTCCTCCTTTTGTTATGCCAGGCTTTTCAACTGTGAATAACCACCGGCTATCAAATGTCAATATCCATCTACTACCCATAAACCCTTGTGTTTCGGGGGGCTTTTCCTGTTTTTGGCTTTAGTTCTCACTCTTAACAAACCACACTTCACAGTTCTTTTTGACACTTGCATTTTCACCTTTTTGAGGTTGTTTGGTGTCACCTGAGTTCGATCTGAATTGCTCTCGCGTGGCCAAAAAACCAAAAAAAAACACAAGCGAAAGAAGCAAACGGGAGCGGGTACAAGTGAACCAGGGTTCAGAGAAACCGCCCTAAACACGCTCTGTTTTAACTCCTCAGAACGGTGAGTTTTCACACGTCACAGGGGATTTTGCCTCTCTCAGAAGTGAAACATGACATCCAACTGTTCCTTTCAGCTTTTACTTTGTAGCTGCTGGCCAGTTCAGGTGCTACAGTGTGCGAGCCGAGCCCACTGGGTAAGCTCTAGAAAATTTGAAAGCAGTTATTTTGGACTGTGAAACCTAGCTGTGGTGTCTGGCTACAAAAAAAAAAAAAAAAAGGCGAGCCATTAGTGTTTACCACTTCAGTTTTGCCTGCAGTGACGCACGGCACATTGAGTTCTCTATCTCACTCCTTGAGGTTTGCCGCCCCGTGATAAGGACAGCGTCATGAGAAGAAGTGTCAGTTTGCGAGGACACCAAGCATTACCCACCTTGACACCCACTCACTCCAGAAGGGCTGTAAACAGGAAGTACTTTCTAGTTATGTAACTGTACGTCTGCCACTCAACTTCCTGTTTTTTTTTTGTGTGCTTTTTTTCTTCTTTTTGCATTGGTAGTATGGGTGGTATTTTCCAAGTTTGAACAGATGGTCCAGTCCATGATATTTACATAAACAACAGTCATATCTGACAATGATTGTCATGTCAGATCTGGATATTTTCCATTAGATCTTATCACGTTTTACTGGTTGTGTTGACGATATGACGACATTTGAGGCCGTGGGGGGGGGGGGGG